>JAKTWG010000027.1:0-128697 GCA_030560915.1 Pichia sp. NRRL Y-12824 | reverse complement strand
GTCATTGGCTACTTATTCTGTGTTCTACGTGAGAAAGAAGATAGAAAATGAGACTTGCAGACCCTACGTACACCCCCACCGCTATTTCTCTTCCCGCACCCCCATCTTTCCCAATACAGTAATACACCAGAGTTACACCGAGCTTGGTGTTTACACCACCAACCTCAAGCTTACCCCAATCCCGCGACACCTTACCCTCTCCTATATTACAATTAATATAGCTTCTCCCCGGGTAACCAGTAGTGAGATAGCGAGGCTGTGTGAGTATGTCGTAGGAGGATGCCCTCCCAGGGTGTGGGATTCTCTCCCACTCCCTCCTCCTATACTACTTCTACTTATTGTTGATATGATAAGATTGGACCTTCGACATTAGGAAGTCTTCCGCTGCGGCATTCCCTTATCAAGATAACGTGTCTAAAGGAGTTATGAAGGTACAGTGTATAATCTACACATTAACCAATGTAAGAAAATAGGAATTATTAAAAGGAACGAAGATTCCACTTTTAATAATTCTCATATAGTTTATTAGCTGTTTATACTATATTTTATAGTTGTTTAGTTGAATATCGATTTATCTATCAACTCTGCTGAATATTAAATATGGATAATAAATTAATCCAAGGCTTCAACAAAATGGGATTTATTGAAAGAAATGAGGATTCTACTTTTAATAATTTCCATATACTTTATTTAGTTGTCTGTATATTATTCTATAGTTATTTACTTTATCTATTAACTCTGCTGACTATTGAAAAGGGTAATACATTAAGGATTATAAGGCTTTTCAACACATGTATTGAAATCTAGAATTAAACCGGAAGATATTAGATACAGAAGTAGACCTATTGATTTTCTTGCTTTTTTTATACACGTTGAGATACGCATTTCCAATAATTTTTAGAAAGAAAGGATCTAAGGGCAATTGTGTATATATTAGAATATATCTTATCTATTTGTAATATTTCAGCGGGTTTAGAAGCTAAAAACTAGACTATCAAACGAAATTACGAAAAGAGCTATAAAAAGCATTATCAAAAGAATTAAAAAGAACCACAAAAAGAATTAAAATAACGATAAAAAGAATCAACAAAAAAACAATAAAATACAAAATTAATTTTCAAATCACAAACCTGTGTTAGTAAACAATGCTGCAACAGTGTACTAATCAAAATGTCTAACCTCGTCAAGAAGTTGCAACGCTCTGAATCGGTCTATCGCATCTTGAAACCCAAATTCCCATTGCCACACAAATTTAGAATTACCCCGCGCCTTAATATGTTCTTCCCTTCTAGCATACTTCCATGCCACATGTCTTCCAATTGTCGAATTATCGAAACTAGCAAATGCCATCGCATCAGACCAACCAGTTCTGAAGCCCTCTTCGTATCTCCAAAACTCATACTTTTCTCTAGAATTCAGAACTTTCCAATATAGTTCATGATTTTCAAACAAGTTATTGAAAATATTATCAAACACATCTTGTTTTGGTAATTCATAATTGTTATTCCTGAAAGGAATACATCCTTTCTCAACCATTGGAACCAATCCCCATTCACCTCCATCACCATTTTGAAATTTAAAAGTCCAAAAATAATATCCAGCTTTAGCTCTTTCCTTAAGTAGGTAAGATTCTCTATTACCGTATTCTCTAACTTTCCTATACCTCTTAACGCCACGTGTTTTATCCCATGATTTTTCGTCTAGAACACAAGAATATTCTCCCACCAGAAAATCCGCATCGTTAGACAGCCCGGCTAAAACAGAAAAATCTAGATCATTAATAATCTGATCTACGCTTTTCTCTTTATCATAATCACTGAAACATCTGTAGACGTGGTCATCAATAACGATTCCTAAATTACCTATTTGATCCTTTGAAGCTTTCTTGAGAAATTTTACCCATTGGTTAGGCCACCAACCATCACTAATCACAATTGGAACATCAGGATTTTCTTTCCGAATAGCATTAGATGCATTAGCATAATACCTCTTTTGACTACGTACACGTTTATCAAATATAGCTTCATTTACTATTTGAATACCTGAAACATTATTATATTTTTTTAAATCTTTCGCAATAAAGGCACAAATTTTGACAGCCAATTCCATTGCATTTTGATCTTTCCAAAAACCAGCTTCCTTAAAGCTTTCACCACTATGACTACCGGTATTAGCACCTTTTGGAAGTGCATGCAAATCAACTAACACTGAAATTCTGTACCGTTCTGCTTTTTCAATATAGTATTTTTTAAGAATATCCCAGCCATTAACATAAACCTGTGAAATTTTTTCAAAAGATGTACCCTCTGTAAATGCACCGCCAGAAACCAACCAATAACCAATTGGTATCCGAATAGATTGGATACCTACTTCTTTCAACCATACCCAATCATGATCTGAACAGAAATTCCGCCAATGCTGCTCTAATCTATTTCTGGTAACTTCTAATCCAGAGTTATTTACGGAATTTACGATTGCATCTAATTCAGTTTCTGCACCATCAACATACATTTCATCAAAAATATACTTTTCCAAGACAAACAAGGATCCGAAATTGACACCAAAGTTTTGTCTCGATTGGTAGATTGATCTTTCTGTTGGAACCCGTCCCACAGGGGCCACGGGTGAACTTGGTATAATCGAATAATCTTCTAAACCTATAACTCTTTTTATGCTTGTAAAGTACCCCATTGTATACTGTTGCAAATTGTTCAATGCCTTCCAGATTGCACTTTGAAATTGCCTCCGAAGAAGAACGTATCAGTACTCCGAGAGAAGAAATGTGATATATGCCAAACTGCCAAAAAAGCCGCTCCTCGTTTTTAATCTCGCACGATCACGCACGATCACGCACGAACAACTTGCTCAACTCGCTCGGCCAGCGACGCGTCGATTGGCAGAGTGCACGTGCCGTTTGTTTCCTGCAGTATGCTATATGGCCTTCTTCTACACTGCTCCGGGTGGTCTTCGGACTGCAGAGGCATTCTAGCTCTCTGAAACCCCCCCAAACCACACAACTCACGCAGCAAGACAAGCACAATGCTTTCTAATCTGACTAAAGTAGGTTTGTTCTCTTTCAAAAGGGAAAAAATCGTCTATAATCGATGAGCCTAGAATTAACTTAAGTACTAACATAATTTCTTTGATTGATCAATAATCCTTTCAATTGATGTTCTCTTTCTATTTTTTTAACCAGGCAGGACTTTTTGTTTCATCCACCTCATTATTGTATATGGCAAGTTGCCAAAATTCAATCCAATGTGAATCCAGTAGATCTTTCTACACAGAAGAATCAAAAATAATACCATCTCCAGGTTCCCCAACCGAACCACAATTACCAAAATTGGTACAGGATGAACTTTCAGTAGAATCTTTCTTGGAATCCAAGATTAAAGGTGCAAGAGAAGAACTTTTCAAATATTTAGAACTTTCAAAAAATGTGTATATTGAAAAATCTGAAGAATATTTTCAAGCTGAAAGAAAAGTTTTATCGACGGCAAGTTCATTACATGATAGAAGAGAAGAGCTTTTTCCTGACGCATTATACGTTATAACTGGAGGTTTATTTGGTTCTGTTATCTCAAGGAAAAGAAACATTTTTTTTAGAATCGTTGCACCTATTGCATGTGGTTTAGTCTCATTTAAAGTTTTTTTCCCAAAGACTTTCAACAATGTTTTCGGATTTTTGGATAATGTCGAAAAGCAAAGTTTACCTGATGTTTATTCTAAACAAACAGAATTAATTAATAAAGCAGAAGAATTAGTTAAGAAAACATCAGAATCTGCAGATGAAAGTACCAAAGAAATTTCAAATTATTTCGATAAAGCTAGAAAAACCATTGGTGAATATACAGGTTTGAATGTTGATCAAACTATTTCTGAAAAGAAGAAATAGAAATTTTTATGAATCTTTATTGCTACTTATAAAATTACTCTTTTATACTACTATTTATTTTCCCATTTTGTTGTATATTTAAAATAAGCATTTTTAGATGATACATTATTTGGTTTTAGTTTTTGTTCGAATCTATTTAAAGTGTTATTAATCTTCATCTTCAGAATCATCTTCAACAGATTCATCATCAGATTCATCATCATCTCCACTATCATCTTCACTATCATCATTGTCCTCTTCATCCTCTTCATCTTCAGATCCATCAGAAGTTCCTTCTTCAACAGAAACATTTTCGACATCAACGTTATAACCAAGATCACCAAAAAATTTTTCAATATCACCAGATTTTGCAGGATTACAACTGATAAAACACATGCTCTTTTTTGGATCAAATAGATTAACAAAGTACTTCTTGAATATTTCGACCAATTCTTCTTCTGTAATAGACGAAAGTGCCTTCATCAATCTACTACTATAATCTGGTCCTCTTTTAACCAAAATATTATCGTAAAATTGTGCAGTTGCAGTTTGTGAATAATTGGATTGCGATTCAGCCAATCTATTGACAATACTACTAACAGAACCTTGAAGTAAACTATTATCAATAGGTGTTTTACCAGTTGCAAAACCTTCAACGATTTCTTTAGCAACAGAATACGATTTTTCAATATCTGCGCCTCTATAAATACTATAGCATAATTCACCCACTGATGCTTTGTTATGACAATTAGCACCATATGCCAAACCTGCACCTCTAATACCACGCCAAAAAGGGCCTTCAACACATTGTAAGTATTCTGCACCAAGTAAAATTTTGAACGCATCATCAGAAGTGAAATCGCAAATGGGTGTATTTGTAACTAAATTCAAGTAACTTGAATCAGAACCTGGAGTTGTGATGATAAAACATTGTTTTGATTTGGATTTACCAATTTCTGATAATGTTTGGTCTTGATATGGCAATTCAGTTATTTCTTTTAAAGGTTGAGATGAATTAATAAATTTCTTCCATGAAGAAATTGGATTATCAATTTTATTCACATCACCAAAGACAATCAATCTTATATTAGCACTATTGAATAATTTATCTCTAATTTCATTAAGCTGAGCTTCAATTGTTTCAAAGTCACCTTCTTCAATTTGAGTTAAAAGCCCTTTTAAATAATTTTCATTTTCAAGAATTTCACCAGATTTTAATAATGATCTGTCAGTATAGAAGTGTTTATTATATAAATACCTTAGCATATAACTTCCAGATCTTTTTAATTCGGGTAAAGATTTGAGTAATTTATTTAGAATGACAACAACTCTTTCCTTAGTAAACTTAGTTTGAAAGAGAAGTTTGGTATACCATTCAATCGCCTTTTCATAGTTTTCATTTTTAACAGTCATAGTCAAATCCATAAACTCTTCAAATCTACCATTAAATGAATTATCGAAGATACATTGAATGGTGTCTCTCTTAAGTTGTTTAACAACTTCCTCGTATGAAATCATTTCACCATTTTCATTGACAATAGGTAATGTGGTTAAGCTTTCAAAAACTTTTAATAATGGTAAATGGCTTTTTTCAATTTCAAATGATGAAAAAAGAAGGTGAACAGTAGTAAAGTTTGATTCATAATTTTCAATATGAACATACATGGGGAAATCATTTGGTGTATCTGCTTTAATCTTTTCGACAGATTTGGATAATTGATTAGTAACATCTTTATTGATACCAGTTGAAATAGATTCAGTTTTAATAAACCTAATACTTGAGGGATCTGGCTTACCAAATGAGGCTAAAATTTCAGCTGGAATTTCTTTATTGTTTTCTTTCTGAGCATTTTCTAATTTGTTTTCTAAGTTTTTTAAGCCTTCAGGGCCAAGGTGTTCTTTCCTATCCTTAAGAATTTTTGCATTTTCTGTTTTTATCTTCTGATATAATTCTTTAGATGGTGTAGCAACAACAATTGCGCAATGATTATCAGCATAATACTTTTTAAAAACCTCAATCCATTTGGATATATCCCATTCTAATAATTCTGTAAATTCGTTTAATGTCTTTGAATACTCTTCTAAATCCTTACCACTTTCTTTACCATATTCGAATTCATAAATAGATATGTAAGAAAGATTTTCTGGACTTTTTTCCGCCCTGTGAACATATTTCCACATTGTTTGTTCAACTAAATCTCTTAATCTAGTTAAGTCAAGCTTGGACTCATCACAATGATCTTTTACTAGATCTAAAACTTTTCCAGGTAAGACAGACAATTTTTCGGTAGGAACATTATCAAAACTAATAACCATACCTGATAAAATATAACTTTCAGTATAGAAACCAGAATCAGTTGCCCAAGGATCATCAATTTCAATAAAGTTTTGACTGAATAAAGAAACGGAAGATGAAGTCAAATATTTTCCTAAAATATCAATTGCTTGATCTAAAACAGTATTTCTAGAGTCAGGACCGATCCATGAAAACATCACATTTCCTGAAGATTCATCTTTATCTGGAAATGCAACGTTCTTGGTGATAGTTTCAGCTAATGGTAAATCTTTTGGGGTATCAACAAAAGGTCTTTTATTTGGAATTTCTGGAAGACTTTCCAGCTCTGAGTCAAATTCAATCATTAAATTCATCAGTTCATCTTCTTCAACAGAACCTGAAATAATCACACAAAGATTATCAGGTCTATAATTATCAGCATGATATTTTCTGATGGTGTTTGCATCTAAGGTACGCAAATTTTTAGTTAAACCCCCGGTTTCAGATTTATAACCAGAATTTTTATAAAGACTTCTTTGAGATTCCAAGTTTTGGATGAACCATGATTGATTTTCAATACCCTGCATTTCAGAATAAACAACACCCTTTTCTTTACCCTCACCGTCAACATGATAAACTTCAGTGTAACATGCAGAATCGGTAATCGTTGGGTAAAATAAATGATCTAAATAAACCGGTAAAAGCATTTTAAAACCTTCCCAGCCAGCGGTAGTAAGTGTATAGACAGTTTGATCTGTAGCAGTCCATGCATTTGTCGAACTGAAGGCTAAATTTCCAAGAATATCTAATAAACCTTTGTAAGGATATTTTTTGGAGCCCATAAAAATCAAATGTTCAAGAGTATGTGGACACCCACTATCATTTAAAATTTCAGTAGCAACGGCAAAATAACCGTTGACAATAGGAGATCCCTGATCAACCAGGGTAACTTGCAGTCCGGTTCTTGAAGATCTCCATTTTTTCACATTAGCAGGTGCATACTCAACCTTGAAATTACACTGTTGTTCAAAATAAGACGTTGCCATTTTCCGTAATGTCCCTGTACTACAACCCTTCACCGCTAGTCCGTGCCTGACTGTCTGTAGCAGCAGTCTTGAACATCAATTCGTTTCTCCAGCAGCAATCTGATCCTTCTCTTGGCGAATGAGCCAGCCGTTTTTTTTCCTTCGCCCTATTCCCACCAAAAATCAAAAAAAAAAAAATAAAGGCCCTCGCCCTTTCCCAATGAGGAAATATCAACAGACGGGGCAACATGTTTTTAACATGAGTTGGCTATTTCCTTTTTTGACACGACCAGTGCTGTTTTGTTTGAGCACGTTGTTGTTTATCTTTTTGACAACAGCCTCCTTAACAATCAATCTTTGTAGAACATGTCTGGTAACCCGTTAAAAATTCCACCGGTGGAAAAATTTAAGAACAGATCCACAACTTCTTTAAATGCAAGCCCTTTAATGGACTTTACCGACGAGGAATATGATCCTACCCCCGATTTAGATCCTGCAAACGCAGAACGTGCTGTTAGTGCAATGGAAAAAAAAAATTCTACAACATCGAACTTATCCCTTCTTTTCAGACCAAAACTAGAAAAATATGGTGCCATGGGCCCACAAGTAGCAAGTGCCAAAAACTTAAAAGTAGAAATGACCCAAATTGCAAAACAATTGAAAAAGACAAGTAAAATGATTGCCGATACATCAGACTTACTGAATAAATGGGCAGAAGGATTTGAATCTCCTGAAGTTAATGAACTAGTTTTAGAGTTTCATAAGTTTTCCTTACTTCACAGAAACCTGAATTTAAAGTTTGCTGAAAGGTTTGAACTTATTGCTTCCAAAATCAAACCATTGGCCAAAATTGAAAATCAAAGAGATCAAGATCTTGCAAAATTTGTTAAAGCAAAAAGGGATTGGGAAGATTTTAGGAAAAAAAGTGCAGATCAAAACATAATTTCGCAACTTGAAAGTGATATAGAATATCATTTTACAGCTTTAACAAAATCTCAAGCTCTTTTAGAAAAAAATATTAGAGAAGATATAAGACCCTCCCTTTTTGCGTATGCATTTGTCCTGAAACAAATTTCTAAATCAATTAATAAACTCCTAAATGAGACTTTATTTGATATGGATGAGTTTGAAGGTATTTTAGCCAATAAAGGATCTCTTTATGAAGCACAACTTAATTTTTCAAACCTTAACCTTCTCTCAGGTATATCAGAATTAAATTTGAATAGTCAAAAAATCAATTCAGCACAATGCAAATCCAATTACGATTCCCCAGATTTCAATAGTAATCCATATAATAAATTAGAGAATGAATTTTTATCTTCCCTTTCAAGTCTTTCTAATCTTCCTGAAGTCGAATATTCACATAGGGACGTAATTAAGAAAGAACCAAAAAAAACAAAGGGATTGTTTGATTTTTCTAAAATAAAGAAAGCATTACCAAAGGAATATTATAAAGGGTTTGATAATCTAACAACCCAAGATAATAATATTCCAATTGGAAGACAAGGTTTTGTCCAACGGGATATACCAAATGAAATAAATAATTTTGATTCGGGGGCCAACTATAGTACATATGTTAAAAGAAATGTTGAGGAAGAAAATAGTAATAACAATACCATTAAAAGTAAACATTTAATCACCGAAGACATTTCTACTGTAGAATGGGCCAAACCATAAAACTTTTGCTATTATTTTTTAATAATAAAAAAAACCTCCTTTTATGTAAGACTTAATTTTTATAAAATTATTTATAGGTGGTAATGTATTATAAAAGACGTATGTTGTTTAGTTTATTGAATTAAAAATGATGTTCATTAAAAAAAGAAAAAAATATACAAAAGTTTGATCAAAAGGTCAATGTAAAAAAGACTAATATCTATTAAATGCGTAGTAAAAAAAAAAAAAGAAGGTATTATATACAAACTTAATCAAACAGTTTGATCTTTAAAAAATTTTTTTGTCATTTCATAACTTGAAATCATAATTGCACAAGCCGGTGCAATTTTCATGCAACGTGGAACTAAACCAACATATAAAGCACCTATTCCTTCATTTTTATATATCTGTGACATAAATTTAAAAATAGAATCTTTATGTTTATTTTTTTTACCTAATGTACCCATGCTTTTATCATCTTCAAAAGATACTTGCATTCTTGTTTTACCTACATCAAAAGGATTAGTAAATACAGCTGCTGTAATACCTGCGATTGAACCACCAATAAAAGATCTTAAAAATAATGAAGTATCTGAACTCAATCTATCATTTGATCCATTAATAAATGTATGTGTTTTTAGCATATGTGTGATATATTCATAAGTTGCCCAATATATCCCACTAAATGGAACATCTCTCCATAACGTTATTCCTAAACCTTTAAAAATTGTAGATATACCCCGTTCTTTAACATCTTGTATTGAGTTTCGAATAACCATTCGCAATATTTGACCTGAAGTATTACCATTACCTGTTGGAACTGCTTGTGTTCTAGTTTTAATTAATTCTAAAGGTGCAATTGATGTAGCGGCCAGAACACGGGCTATTGAACCACATAATAATGGATTCAATACAGGATAAGATGCTTTAAGCGGAGAAGAATCCCTAAGAAATTCATAACCTGAAAAATATACCACATTTGCTGGAATGGCCATGACTAATGTTAATCCTAATCCACGATACAGTGTACAAATACCTTCTTCTGCTGCAATTTTACTTAATCCTTGAAATGTACCATTGATTTTTGCACCTTCGTTGAAACAAGAGTTTGGCTGACAAAAATTTCCCTTAAGTGATCCGACCATTTTATCTGTAGAAAGCTCCCAGAACACTTTCCTACAACATGTTACATCTTGAGTTTGAACAGGATACAATAATTCCTGTTGTTGCAATCTGATTCTAACAACATCAAATGGTGTGACAACTAATGATGTTAATAAAGAACCCGCACATGCACTTAGCATTCTTTGTGATAAAGTCAAATCAACGGAGGCCGAATGGGTCTGAGTTGATAAATCCGTTGTTGTTACACTAGTGCCTTTGAAATCATGATCAAACAGATCTTCATCTTCTTCGATAGCACCTGCAATTTCTGAGCTCATCACCATTCTGGAAAATTGTTTAGATATTTAGATTAAATTTGGGAATTTTAAAAGTATTTGTTAATAAATAAATCTAAAAGTTTATAAAACACTGATGCACTTTCAGGAAAAATGGAATATACAAGCTGTGAAATAAGAAACTAGTGAACTGTTTAACTAGAATAACAAAATAACTCTCTCAAGAGGTGTCTGTTGTTATAAAGGCTGATGCCACGTCTTTCCCAGTGCAAGAGGGGATAGAAAGGAAGGGCTGGATGGATGTTTAGCCTGGCTGAAAATTTACGATTTTGCGTGCTCGCTTCGGCGGTCTCTTTTTCACGGGGGGCTCGGTGAAGAGGCAGGTCTTGCCGAGTGGCCAGCTGGTCTGGTGGAGAGCCAGCAACAGCACTACAGCTAACGAAAAGGGTCTGGGATGACCGTACAGCCGACGGACAGTGGATGTACTGTGGCAGACCGACAATGGAGACCCCGAAGAGAAAAAAATACAGACAAAAGGCGGTTTTGGCGGTTTCTCAGCAGTCCCGTTAACACCGAACGGTAATTTAATTTTCCGATAACGGGAAATATTATGTCTTGCAACTTTTCGTGCCTTTTTTTATATATAAAAACGTACATACTTTTTTTCTTACATGCACACAGGTACATATTGGTTTAATCGTAATCCCCAATTAATTCTTCTTTAGAATAGAAGTCATCGTTAGGATGAACATTTTCACGACATTCATAAATCACAATTTCGGCACTTTGGTTGTAGTTATTAGCTAGCATCATCCTATGTGGGTGCAATGCTAAACTATTAATATATGTGTTATTACGGACACTACCATTCAACGTGTTGATAAATCCACCATTGGAAATCTTAGCAATCCTTTTACCGACTGTGCTGTAGATATCAACTTCTTTGCTTGCACATGCAATAACTGGTGCATGTTCATGAATAA
Source organism: Pichia sp. NRRL Y-12824 (assembly GCA_030560915.1). Lineage (NCBI taxonomy): Eukaryota > Fungi > Ascomycota > Pichiomycetes > Pichiales > Pichiaceae > Pichia > Pichia sp. NRRL Y-12824. Next base: position 117,484 of record JAKTWG010000027.1, on the reverse strand, counting down.
ATGCTGTAGTCATAGTTTTCTCAAATGCTTTAAATTTAAGAACAGATTCTTCCTGTCTAATATCCCAAAGTTGAACCAAACCATTAGAACTTCCACTAATCAGTTCACGCATTCCGCCCCTTTGCATATGAACATTACGAATTGGTGCATTTTCTTGAGCCGTTTTGGGACGATAAACTTTAACTAAAGAATCTTTAGGATCTTGTCTTCTATCATAAACACGCATTGAACCATCTTGAAATCCGGCAACAACAATATTACCACTAACTTGGTCGGATGTCATTGTTAAAATTTGTGACGTCGATCTAATTGGAATATCCATAATACATTTTTCTCTTGGTGCATCCCATAATTTAATAACTTTAACATCACCAGTAACTAATAATGTACCTCTACTTTGTTGCCATTCACTAACTAAACCAACAGATCTGGGAGTTAGCATAATATCAGTCAATGCCCTCCATGCAGTTAACAATTGACATTTTTCTGTATCATGATAATTTTTATAAATTTTAACAACACCATCACTTGATCCAGTCATTAATAATGGAATATGATCCTCATTTAAAAATTTCAAATCTGTAATTTTAGTACCAAATGGATTACCATTAGATATTTTACTCATTTCAGTACCTTTACTCCAATCAAATGTAGTAATATTATCTCTTTCATCAGTTGCAGCAACCCATTTTTCAAATTGAGTAAATTTTAAAATCTTAGGTTGGGTAATATTATTCAGTCTTGAAACAACATTTTTCCAATTACCTGTAAGTGCAAGTTTTTTTTGTGGTTGTGTAGCCGCAATAATTGCTTCATTTCTATTTCTTCTCCAAATTCTTTTCATATATTCTTCACTACCAGGTTCATCTGCTTCATTTGGCCCCAACTGTGATTCTTGAAAGTATTCACAACTATAATCCAGAAATCCACTTGTAAACGGTAATATTGGATAGCCATTTTTACTTGGTCTTGGCCTATATCTTGGAGTTGTTGGTCTTGGGTTAGTACCATATGGCAAAGTAATAGGTTGTTGTGTTAATAAACTAGTTAAACCATGTGTATTTGGTTGTTCAGTACCATCATTTTCTTGAAATCCAAATGAATGTAGCCATGATTTTAATGTAGAAACTTTTTCACCGATCGAAAATCCATAGGTTGAGGAAGTTGCTGATCTTGAATTATTTGATTTATTTTCTAATTCAGCTTTAATTTTTGGATCAATATTCAGAGACTGAACCCGTTTAGTAACATGATTAATTTCCTTCCTATTTTTTGTTGCATTTGAAGGATTTCCTTGCATGTTTTTATATATATAATTATCATTAACTTTAACCAATATACTACTATCAACTGAATCACTCCTACCCCCACTTACACCACTTTTTTGTAATAAATAATTTTCCATCGATAAAACAATCCCTCTTAATTCTGATTCATTTAATTTTAACATGACATAATCAACAATCGGTTGTGCATAATTCTTAACTTCATCATGTGGATCTTCGCTAGCAATTAATAATGCTTTCCAAACAGTTGAAAATACAGAACCATAAGCTGGAGATTTTCTTCTAACTTCATCAATAATTGATGGATTATCAGCTAATGTAATTTCCTCCTCTAATTGACTGAATGCACAAACCAAAAAGAATTGATAATATTTAACAACAAATCTACTAAAAAAACATATAACTTCTCTTCTGATCAGAGCAGATCCATCATTACATAAATTCAAAATTTCAGTCGCAATTGTAAGATCTTGTTGATTTAATTCCTCTTTTAATCCATATCCATTATCTATATCATCGTATTCATCTGAAAGTAATATAAAATTACTAAATGCATCAACAATAGATGCACGAATTTCTGGAATTGGATCATTAATTAATTGTAGTAGTTTAACAGTTGCACCGGTTCGCATGATAAGAACAATTGCTTCCAAATGTTCTTTGACCATTCCGCTAATTAATAACGCACTCCATTGTCTTAACAATGGACTTTCTGAAGATTCAATATATCCTATACAAATCCTTACAACATCAATGGAAAAGGCTAACCTTTGTCCTTGTCTATGATTTTTCACAAACATTGCTAAAACAAATGCACTCATCGCCTTTTGATCTGCAAAGGTAACATTATTATTAACAGCAGGGCTTTCAATGACTAATGGGTTACCTTGAATATGTGACTGTGAAGGACGTGGCTGAAATGTTAACATTTGTATGAAGTAATAATATCCTCTATCTTTTACCAGTTCTTGTTGTGCATTTTCGTAATCAACTGACATGATACGAGTCCAAATAAAAATCAGAATTGGTTTCAAATCAGGAGATGGACTTTGTAATAATTTTTGAATATATGGGAACATACCAACACTTAATGCTAAATAAACTGCCCATGGACCCAGATCTAAAAAGTTGGATAATAAATGTAATGCTCGAAGTCTATGAGCTTGAGATAATAAAACTTGTAAGACAATTGGTAACTGTTGCGGTGCTTCTTTTATTGCTGATCCATATTGCAGCCACACTTCAAAAGCCGTCAAATGTTGTTGAAAAAATGAGCAATGTTGATAATTCCATGAACTTAGTAAATGTCCATTAACAGGATGATGTGCCGACATATTTTTATTTTTATTATCATTTTCGTTATCTGTAATATCCGCAATTTGTAGCTGAGGTATATCTGTTAAATCTGCTTCTTCAGGTTCCAGTTCCTTCTTTTTTAACAGTTGTCCTAATATTTGATCAATTGCCAGTTCCCAAGAATCCCACATTATATGATTACTAACATCAGGTAATGGAGGATCAGATATTGGATGACATCCAACTTCTGGCATTAATTTTTTAGCCAGAAGGAAATTCCTAAATAATGCAGCAATAACTAAATCTTGTCTGAAAAGTTTTTTGAATAAAGGTCTTGATAATGAAGTCCATGCAATTGTGTCTGTAACAGCAATAAATATCCAATTTAATTCACCCAATGGAGTACGCCTGTCCGTTAATTTACCAGGAATTTCAATGACACCATTTTTATTTTTTAAAACATTATAATAACCCTTTTTCCTTAAGGGAGAAAATAAAATAAACCACTTAATACTCATTTCAATGGGACATGTTAAACAGCAAGTAAACAGATCCGCAGGTAAATCTGGATTTAATGGTAAGACTTCATTACTTTGACAGGCACCCAATTGAATACTTTCAATATATGCACTTACTGGAGATGGTGCAGCCATATCCGTATGATTATTTGCCTCATCATCAATTCTTTTCTGTATAAATCTTTTATTATTTTCAATAACATGACCAGCAGCATTTGTATCAATAACCATTATATAAGGAGAACCTAACCAATTTTGTAAATCATATAGACTTACTGGAATATATTGTGTATAACCTCTATTAAATACCCAAATTTCACCAGAATGGGTAGGCTGAGGAACACCATGTCCGTTATAGTGAAATAAAATACGTTCATCTTTGGCATTTCTTCGTAATGACGTACATAATCTTTTCAAATCTTCCACTGAAGGATCTAAAGATTGTTTGTATTTAGCTCTTGATGAAATAGATTCGTAATTATTTTGTAAAGCTTTACCAATTGCTTGTAAAGCTAATTTTGAATCTGGATAAGCAGATGGATTAACAAACGCTTCCAAATAAGGATATTCTTGGGGTCTCATGATATCAGGAGGAGGAATACCAAGATTCAAACACATGACTAAAGCAGCCGTGGTGGTTTTCTTTTTATTTCCAGTTGATTTCCAATCGGTAATCTTATATGCATCTTCTTCGGTTGATGGATTTGCTGAAGTTGTATTTCTTTTCAGGTCAAAATGTGAATAATAATGTGATTGGAGATTGTCCAGATAATAAGGGTCGTTCAAAAACCCATGTCGCAGCTCAGCAGCCATGTTTTGTTGCAGTGATATCTATCTTAAGTATGATATATAGCTCTTTCTACCGTTCGGCTCAACTTAAATTGTCATATTCCCAGGGCCTCTCATTACATTCTCCCAGTCTTGTACGACCTGGTCTCGACTCTATCGCTGGCAAAAAATACGCTCTCCGCGACACGTGACTTTTTTTTGCAAATGCTACTACAACCATGTTAATACTAATATTACTTGTTATTTTAAACATAAAGATAAACATATTGTATATAAAGATTGTAATTATAACAACGGCCCTAGTCTTTCATAGCTCAAGCTCCAAGATCAACAGGGAGTTGTTTGCTATTTGCGTTCACCGTGTTCCCCCTACTTCTGCTATTTTTCATACTCTTGTCCCAAAAATCAAGAGATGCGACGACATCATATCCTTTTTCATCTTCATATGCATATAAAATTTCCTGTGATGATGCATGTAAAAATCTGATATTTTCTCCAACTACGACCCTCAACAATTCTGCATTTTGAACACTTCTAATTTCAATAAAATTAGTATCAAATGCCAACAAATAAGGATACCAAAGTGCAAATGAATGTGGAACACCTTCCCATTCAATGATCCATTTTGGCCTCACCCTCCAACCATTATGATTAATAAAAAATGAAAAGTTAGAATATGACAGTAAGAAATCACTATTAATTCTATCAATTCCCAATGGTTTTAAACCTTCTTTACCAGTGGCAAATTCTAATGATGTATCTGCAGGATCTAACAACTCTTCCATGGAATTATTAACTAATGAGACAATTTGAAATCCATTTGAACATCCAACACATAATTTGGTTTTTAAGAAATTTATTGAAACAGGTTCTGACATAAAATGAATATCTTCTTTATTATCTATAAATTTATTCTTTTGTTTCTTTTGTTGAATTGGATCAATTGGTTCAAAGATACGAACAATATTAGATGTCGATTTAGCTGCACATAATAACATTTTACCATCACAAACACCAATTTTGAAAAATGATACATGATTCATTAATTCCTTTCCCAATTTTCCATTTTTAGTCGAATCTCCACCATCTAATACACTTGTAGGCCAATATAATAATTTTTTATCACATAATGCAACCAAAATTTGATATTCTTGAATGATTTCAGCTTGAATAATATTTACTTTCCCAATAACTTTGTTTCTTGATGAATTTGCAGCAGATCGGTCACTAACATAAACACCTGAATCAGTGCCATATAACAATTTTCTACCACCATCAAATGGAACAACACAATTAATTCTATTTTGTGAATCGAAAAAATTAGAACATAATGGTGTTAGTGTATAAACATCATTGTCAGTCAAAATCTTTTTGGTTTGAGCTTCAATTTTACTTGCTAAAATTTTCTGAGAAGCAGGTGTACCATATAATGTTAATTCATAGCCATGAATACCAATATATTTAAACGAAAGTGGAGATTTTGAAACCATCGAATTTAATGGAACTAAACTAGAATTCAGACTTTGTCCAATTTGTGCCGGAGCAGAACCATTTTTCATTGCTGCTTTCCTAATTAATTTTGTATTTGGAGGATATTCTGTGGTAGAAAAGAATAATAATGGTAACGGAATTGGTCTTTGATAAACTTTATAAACTTCTCTTTTATTCAGGTAACCAAGTTTAATAAACAGTAAACAATGATCAAATAGATAAACATGAATTTCACCCTGTTTTTCCTTCTCTTGATAACCTTTCTTTTTCAAAATACATTGGTAAATAACTTTTCTGTTATCAGCACTTAATTTCAAATCAACCAGTTCACCTGGTTTGAAAAGTAATTTTTGTTTAATTTGAAATAAATTCATTTTATCAGATTGTTTACCAGTTTCAAAGTTAATCTTAGTTAACATTTTCTCCAGTAATTCAATCGCTGATCCTAATTTTTTGTATTCTGAAGATTCCGGATCTGTATGATCTCTAATACTTTTCAACAATAAAGGATATCTTGCGGGTCTTGTAGTTGGTTTGGATAAAAATGAGGATAAATCAAGCCTTTTAGATTCTTCTCTTTTAGCAGTATCTTCAATAAATCTTCTTAATAAAGGATTATGTCTTCTTTGCCTATCGAATTCATATTTACCAATTACTTGACCAGCACCATATGTTAAAAATGGTGTAAATTGAGGTATAAAATCGAGGAAAATATCAGCAATTGATTCAACAATTGGACTTTTCTGTTGACGTCTAACTAAAGCTTCTGCAAATTTATGATTAACATCCCAAATTTCATTAATATTATGAAACACATTCCTAATAAATTGATCTCTTTCTTTATCTTTAATAATTTTAGTTTCTGACAATGGCCGCATCCAAAATTCCCTAACATATTCTAAATCTTTGATAAATGTCTTTTCAGAATTAATGGTTTCAAAAATACATTCTTGCCTTTTAATATCCTTTTTATCTAAAGAATCAAGAAGAGATTTAGGGACAGTTAATTGCCAATATTGTTTTTGATCATCTTCAGTGAATGAAATATGAGAATCAGACCTAACCAAACTACTACTTGCTTGCATTTCTGCTCTCATTTTTTGTTCAAATCTTCTTGGACATGACACACTATAACATAATTTATCACGCGTACAAGTTGGAGAATAACATTCAGTTAATAAAGTGAAAACACCAGAAATCAAATTTTCAGTTGCTGGTTTTTCATTAGTAAAGTTTAGAGTAGATGAAGAAGTAGTCATTGCATAATCATCTGGATTGTTCATATTGCTCGAGACGGAATTTTGACGCCTAAAATTATCAGATTGATCATATAAGAATTCATCATTAATTAAATATATTTCAGTTTTATTATCTCTTAATTTATGCTCATAAGCAACATCATGGAACAGTCTTTGAGCATCCAATGCTCTACCAAGAATAATACTCAAATTTCTATCACGAATTTTAGTAATTCTACAAATGACATCAATTGCTTCAGAACCGGAAAACGAATTTCTATATTCAATACCATATTTGAAATGACAACTTAGTTTTATTTCATGTAAAAATGCATCCGCAACTTCAGAAAGCATTGCTGGATAAATATATCTCTTCTTTAAAGATGGAGAGGATGTCAGCATTGAAGTACTTATAGAAGTTGTTGAAACATATCTACTTTTTTCAGCACTGGCTCTTAAAGAAGAATTAGATGCAACTCTTTTTGTTAAAGTACTTAAAGATCTCGATTTTTTAAGTAATTCAGGAGAAGAATAATCAATTTTTTGAGGAATAACTCTACCATTACTAGTAATCTGTTTCAAAGGAGCATGATATTTTTCCATTTCCTTTGAAGAACTATGACCTGCAGCAACCGGAGATTCAAGTTGATTAACAGAAGATGATGAAAAGTTTCTAGCACTTTTAAAGAAATTAATTGATTGTCTAACAATAGGACTTTTCCTTATAGATGGAGAAGTATTTGAATTATTTGGCAATGGTGAAGATTGTAATTGATCTTGTGACTGGTATGATTTAGATGTTGAATTTGAAAATGAATCTTTTGAAAATGGTAAAGAAGGTGATCTTTTAGCAACATCAACTGATTGATGATTATTCCTATTTATCATTTCTGAACCAGCTCGTTGTTTGATTCCAAAAGCTTTACCTGGTAAAAGTTCTTCTTGCGGTTTATAAAATGATTGAGATTCATTCAATGGACGTGGAATAGGAGGTATTGGCGATTTCAATTTTGAAGGAACTTTCATGGCCAGTGGACTGTCTGCAAAAATATCATCCTGATGATCATGTTGTTTTGAATTATGTTGAAATGAATAATTATTCAGTTGTGTATTAATTGGCGGAGGTCTGTTTTGAGCATATCTGTTCTGAGATGAAATCAATTGTTGCTGAGGATATTTTCTATTATAATTTTCAGGTCTCTTATCATAAGGATTAGAAATTTGTGGTACTTGAGGAACAGAGCCATCAGAATTTTGCGAAAATGACCCAGATTGTTGTTGATTATTATAGGAGAACCCTTGTCTTTGAGAAGAAGGAGTTGGAACCATATAACCTTGTTGAACAGAATAAAATGAAGGTTGAGATGATGTTTGTTGATTGACATTTTGCAATGATTGATGTTGTTGAGGAGGTTTCGAAGGTCGTTGAAGTTGAGATGATTGTTGTTGATGAGAATGAGAATGCTTTTGTTGTTGTTGTTGTTGTTGTTGTTGTTGTTGTTGTTGTTGTTGTTGCTGCTGCTGATGATGATGATGATGATTACGAAGATAATTATCATTTTTTTGTTGAAAGTATATATCATTTTGTAAACTTCCATTACTTCCGTTTGAAACTGTTCTCTGATTGTGTGGAGTTTGAGAATCATAACCATTCATGCCAGATTCATTATCAAGATGTTGTTGACTTGGTACAGACTGTGATGTTGAAGAATTGGTATTCTGTTTTAACGATAAGGACGAAGATGAAGACGTAAATACCGATATAGATGCCGCTGTTGCGGATCCATAAGGCCGAGTTGGAGATGTAACTACAGAATTCGCAGAATTCTTCGTAGATGTAATGAATTGTCCTTGTAAATGTTGATGAAACTGATTTTGAATTTGCTGTTGTTTGATTGGCGATGTCATTTTAGGGGTTGGTAACGAAGGAATATCAGACAACGGCAATGTTGACTGCAAGTCGGAAAACTGCGTTCTCAAAAAATCTGCTGGCCTTCCCCGTGATTTAGAACTAGTGTTGGAACTCATTGGTATATAAAATTATATGTACGTGAATGTGTGGTATTTGATTTTGTCGCAAGAAAAGTACTTTAACTGCACACGTCAGACTATTCTTGGTGGTAGTTTCTAAACGTGGAAAACGGATGTGGGTAAAACTAGGGTAAAAGAAACGGGAAGCTGTCTACGCAATGATACTACCAGACCAGAAACCAGAACAAACCAGCTCACACACGTACCAAGACCACACAGACCTGCACACAGACACACTGCTGTCCAACAGAACACTTTCCAAACAGAACCCCAACCCCACCAGCCTCCCTGTCCATACAGAACAAGAAACAGCTTGTTCTGCTCTGCTCTTGTTCTGCTCTGCTCGCCACCGTCCCGCCCGACTCCCGCTTTTCTATTGCGCCGACTGTGCCACCATGATTGTGCTGAGCTGCTGTATTGCATTTCCTGCTGGCGACTACAATCCTTTCCTGAACATCCACACAACACATACCACAACATGCCTGTACGTGTCCTATCATTCTCACACTTGTCTGTCCATTCATTGACTTACTTTTACGTCTTCACCGTCCAGAAATACTAACATAGATTCATTTATTACACTTATTATCAATCGACAGGCTTATCATTCAACATTTCTTGCTGAGGAAGACACCAATGCTAGAATCGTTGGCAATTTAGCCATCTTACCAATCAAAACACATTTTAAAGGTCCTTCACTACCGTGCATGGATCCATACGACATAATTGACGAAATATTGGATTTATTTAGAGCAAATACATTCTTTAAAAATTTCGAAATCAAAGGTGCTTCGGATAGAACTTTAATTTATGGTATTTTATTTGTATCTCAAGCTTTAAATGCTTTGTCTCCAAATACTTCTCAAAGTGAAGCACTGAAAATATTGACTAATTTATCATTAGAAGATTTTGCTATTCCTGGTGATATAGGATTCCCATTGAATTCTCTTTATTTACCACCTGCAAATAGAAACGATGCGGCGTTTTTAAGACAATATTTGGCTCAATTTAGACAAGAATTAGCTTCAAGATTGATTCAAAGATTATACCAAAATGATTCTACCAAACCAAGTAAATTTTGGTTAGCTTTTGGTAGAAAGAAATTCATGAACAAATCTTTATAAAGGGTGTATAGGCACGTGTAATACACGTAATGCTACATATCCATATATTTATTTACAAATTATTTAAATTTTGAAAACTTCGATATTATGATGATCTAATTCATTAACCATATCTTCCATATCTTCTCCTCTGAAATCCCATCCTAACAATGCACTTAGTCCTAATCTTTCTAAACATGGTAACCTTTCCTCATCAACCGCAACCGTAATATCATTAGGTGATAATTTTTCACACATACCCATATATCCCACACTTTCAATTACAATACTTTTCAATGGTCTATCATATTCTTCTAATACGACTAATAAACCTTCACTAAATAGCTCCCAGGAAATGTATGCAATATCCACAAAAAAGCTTTTAATATTTGGACAAAACCAAAATGATCTGTCAGCTCCATCATCCCCAATTTTTGGCATCGGATAAGTGATTGATAAACTTGTCAAATTAATTCCAATATTTAATAAAATATTATCTAATCCAACTCTTGTCAAATGAGGACAATGTGCAAATTCTATATTTGTTATACTTTGAGGGAATCGAACCCTGAATGCAAATTTATCTGTTATACCACCTTGTAATCTTAAGTACCATAATTTTTCAGGCCATTTAAAATTATATTCATCACAGGTAACTGAACTCCTAGGAAAACATAATTGTTCTAAATCTGGTAGAAATTCGATACTTTTAAACAATTCAACTAAATTGACACTTTCTGAAACTAATCGAAGATCGAGTACTTTTAATCGTAAACAACTTCTAATACTAACTAATGGAGCAGCTCCAAAACTTGATTGTGATGAAATAAAGATTTCTAGCGATCCACATGTACGTCGCAATAATTTACTCATATAAGAATTCTTACCACTTTGAACAACATTTGTTAAATCTAAACAATTAACCATGTTTTGAAATTTTCTTTTCATTACTAATTTAAAGTTTTTAGGAATACCAATTGGATCATCTGGTTTTCTAATATATGCAGCATTATCACCACTGATAACGTCTAAAAATGTCAATAAATTCCCAGCTAATAAATTCGGATATTCATATATTTCTCTTAAAAAGGACCAATAAATTACACGACATAATAATAAATGTTTTGTACAATAAGGGTTTGGGGTGAATTTCAAGATTTGTAAGATCAATTCCAAAGGTAATTTCAAATCTTCTTGCGGGACAATATCAACAATATTTATTCTGTCTGTATTTTTCTGACTGGATTCAATTTTCCAATTTTCATGATTAATCTTATTTAATTCTGAATTTATTGCATTATCACTATCACAATCGTAGTTTTCTATATCAGCGGCATTTTGTTTAGGGGCTCCATAAACGTATGTTTTAAAAAATGCACCACGTGTCTTCTTAGGCCTGCTTTTGTTTGCCATATATGAGAGGTAAAACCAGCATGTATCAAAACTATGCCCGTATGGTTAGAACTGGTTGAAGGGCAAAAGAAGCATGTTATGAGAAGAAACGTGGTTATCAATCAACAGAACAGACAATTCATCACTCAAAGGAAAATAATGCGCAAATTCGTTCTTTGTTGCTGCGCAGAATTTTTCTGCCTCTCTTTAGAGGTATCACGAGCCATACGGGAAGAATGCAGTAGAGAATCCTTTTTAAGTACAGCTTGCAAATGTTAATACGGATTTGTTTCCTTCGTTTCAAGGATTGGAGAGTCGCATGTATTTGGACAATGTTGGACTGAACTTGCTGATTTTTCTCATGTATGTGTTTCTCAATGTTGTTGAGTTTATCTTTCAAATTGTGATTGAATGAGTAGATTAAGATGTTCTGTTGAAGTTTATCGTTTTCCAAAGTACTAATTCTTTTTTCCAAATCAACGATACGTTTTTCCAATTGGTTGATGTACGAAAAGGAAGACGAATGGTTTCTATTATATGGAGACTGATTTGGAGCATTATAATTCAAATTTAAGTCAGACGTCGTCGTAGGATTTGAAATAGAGTTAGAATTAATATCTAACTTTGAATCCCACTTTCCAGTTTTAATACCAGAACTATATAGACAGTAATCTCTGATTGGCGGAGTTGAGATGTTATTTTTTATTGAGTGTTTATTTGAATCATTAAGATTATAAGCCCAAACTATAAAAAACCAAATCATAAAACTGACGCCGGTTTTCCAAATACTCAATATCCAAGTACTTAATAGTATCATAATAATTGTAATCCAAATATCGATTTTGATACCTTCTGTTATGACTTTTATCTCATTTACTACCAATTTAAGTTTCTTCCAACACAACTTAGTAGTCAATGGCAATTGATGCGCTATAGAATAGAAAACAACGGATATTATCAAGATGACGATAGCAAATACTACATGCCTAGAACCAGACAATGTAGAAACGGAGATATTTTGAAGAATAGTGAAGACCAAACTCACTAGTACGATTTGTGTTGTAGATAAGCTTATTAGCAGCTTTGCGCTTAGTTTAGATTTAGATTTAGATTTAGCTTTTGCTTTATTACTACGTAAATTTGAAGCAGAAAAAGTTTCCACAAAAGGCGTCGACATGTCTTGTGGACAGCAGCAGAAATGTTGCTTTTGTCGAAGTTCAACAATAGTATAGTTAAAAGTATAGGAATAACCATCTCTCAGCTCAGCTCAGCTCAGCTCAGCTTAACTTAAGCAAAGCGATGGAACTCCGAGTGCCCCGAGTTGCAATTATTTCCTAATTGGGAAAAATGCCTTGTTCGAGGGTTAAGCGCAGTCACGTGCCCGGCCGCAGGGTGTAGACGTGCTTTTTTGTTGCGCGCTTCCCCCCGTGCTTTTCCTCACACTGTACGCGCACATCTCCGCACATTCTCCGCACAGTCCGCACAGTCTACACGCTATACACACACTCTGAGTCGCCGATGCGCCTCTCGCCCCGCCATTTTCCAAAAATCACAGTCACGCGCCCCCCAAAATTTTCACCAGCCCTGGCTTTCGCTGTGTGGCGCTCTCTGGCTGACTTGCTAGCTGGCTGTCTGGCAAATCCTACGATGCTCATACTAGCTCTACACACTTTCTTGAATTTTCACTAATTTTAACAAATAAACACTCCACTTTCATACCCCTATCCTTCCTCTCCCTCTGTTTCTTCAAAAGTTAGCTTACTAGAGTATACAACACATCCAACATGGTTTTAGTTCAAGATTTGTTACACCCAAACCCAGCTTCCGAAGCTCAAAAACACAAATTAAAGACTTTAGTTCAAGGTCCAAGATCTTTCTTCATGGATGTTAAGTGTCCAGGTTGTTTACAAATCACAACTGTCTTCTCACACTCTCAAACCGCTGTCACTTGTGACTCTTGTACCAATGTTTTATGTACTCCAACTGGTGGTAAGTGTAAGTTATCTGACGGTTGTGCATTCAGAAGAAAGTAAATAATTAATTAGTTGAAAAAAAAAGTGAATTTGTTTAAAATATAATATAAATATAATATAATTCATTTCCAATACAAAAAAAATTAATTTATTTTAGTGCTTTCATTTCCATTATGTGTGATTCTTCTTTTACCCCCAACTCGTTTATTTCTTGTTTTTAATCTCCATCGAACATCTATCTTACTCAAATTGATATTATTTAATAAAAAATCCTTTCATTTGAATGTCATAACTTGTTTTGAAATAATTTAATTTGAACTATTCAATATTGTTGTTTTTGTTGTTAATCAAAATCTTATTAAATGTTACTCTCTATACACAATTTAGATTAAAAATATATCATCATTGTTCCAAATTATTTTTTCATAATGTATCTTTTTCTTAAATCTTATTTAGTTTGTTTTGTATATATTCATGGATATTATTTTTAAAAAATAACTCAGTTTGTCGTTAAATTTTTGATCTTTTTATTTTTCCATACATAATTGTTATATCAAAATTACTAATTTGATATTATTTTTCTTTTATTAACAAAAAATTATATTCTATTTTATTTTACTTTAATTCTTTTTCCTTTTTGATTACACTATTTTTATTTACTTTTTATAATATATAATATACCTAATGTATGATTTAGATTTTGCTTTTATTACGTTCGATTTTGATATTACGTTAAGTTTTTTTTTAATTAGTTTAAAATTATGCGAGTTATTTATACACTAATTAATTTATGTATGAGTTTTTTCTATAAATAAAAACTAGTTCAATACTTTTAATTGTATTTTATTAAACGATTAGCAGCTTTTTTAATAATTTCTTTTGATTTTAATAAATTAACAATTCTAACTCTTTCATTGTTAAGATGTGCATTATCACTTGATTGTCCAGTAGGTATATGAACAGCTGGACATGAGAATACTTTTTCTAAAAATCTAACTGATGGAATACTACCACCTTCACGAACTAAAATTGGTTCAACCCCCCATTCTTCTTTAACACATTCTTTTAAAATTCTATATCCGGCATTATGAACATTACCTAACCATGGTTCCGCTTCATCCATTATTCTAATTTCTAAATGATTAGTACTCTTCATTTCATTAAAAGATTTATTAACATATTCTATAAATGATTCTTTAACATTTTCTAATTCTTGACTTGGTATAATACGTATACTTAATTTTGCTTCTGTTTTTTGTGAAATAACTGTGCCATTATCAGGTCCTGACATTTCAATTTTATGTAATGTTAAACTTGGTAATCTCCATTTTCTAATTAATTCATTAATATTTAAATCTGGTAATCTTTTGGAAATCTCTTTATAAAGTGGCTTTTCCCAATCTTCTAAATAATGTAAATTATTATTAAAATCACCAGTTCCTTCAACATTAGATTTATAAATATCTTCAAATCCCGGAATTAAAATTTTATCATTATCAACTAATTTACTCAATAATTTAACTAAATCCATACTTGGCTCAAAATAAACACCACCATCCACACCACTGTGTCTATCTGGTTTATCACTCCAAATTTCTAATTGAATTTCCAGTTTACCTCTTAGTCCATAATTTAATACAGGATTATTATCATCAAGCCAATAACTGTTACTTAATAAAATCCAATCAATTGATTCAAAATCACAGATTTCCCATTGATTCTCTGAAATAATATTTTGAAACCCCCAGCTACCAGATTCTTCTTCACCTTCAATTACAAATATAACATCTGATTCTAGTTCTTTTTTGGCATATAATTCAGCAATTGCAAATATAGAAACTAACAATGGTCCTTTATTATCAGTTACACCTCTTGCATATAAATATCCATCTTGTGGAGTCATTGTAAATGGTGGTGTATTCCAAGTATTTTGAGATGCAGGAATAACATCATAATGTCCATACCATAATAATCTTGTAACTTCGATAATTTCACCAGATTTAATTTTTGGAGAATTGGCTTTAAAGATTGCATGAACTATTGGATTACCATTAGGAACAGGTAATAATTGAGTTTTATTAGCACCAAATGATTTAAATAAAACTGTTAAATAATTAGCACATTTTCTACATTCTTCCATATAAACATCTGGTTGTTTTGAAACTGATCTGAATGAAATTAGCTCACTTAATATTTGTAAAAATTTTTCATTTGTTAAAAAATTCTTTCTTGTTATATTCTTATTCATAATTGCTAAGTCCTTACCTTGCGTTGTTAACTCATCATTGTTTAAAAAACAGGTATCACCCATACTTTCTAATGACCATAATGAAATAGTATTATTAGATCCAGCACTGACTAAATATGATTCACCATTAATTTCAAAAGTTTTCAATGTTAAACATGGATCATTTTTTGTAACGCGTACACAAGTACTACTATTATTATCAACGGTATTGGTATTGTAACTAGTATCGCTATTAGCACCGGCAACACCATTCTCAAAATTCATATAAAGTAAAGAATTGGATAATAATCTTTTTGTTATACCGAATTCAGTACCCATTAATAACCATTGTGGGCTATTTTCATTTATGTAAGGAGAAACGGTTAATGTATAAACATCATTTGGATCAATTTGGAATATTTTCAACAATTGGAAAGTAGTTAAATCCCAGATACAAACATTACCATCCGATGAACCTGCGTAAACTGTTAGTGAATTCAAATGAATAGTTAATGAAAATATTGAATTAATTTGTGGATTTGATAATGATTTTAATAATGTTAATGTCCCTTTATTTGAAGTATCATCATGAAAATATCCCCATAATTTAATTTCTCCATCACCACCAGCAGATACAAGTATATGTTTGTAATTTTCTGCAATATTATTACCAATTGTAGAAATTAAAGGATTATCTATCGTAATATAATCAATTGCATACAAATATCCATTATGTGCATAAGAAATAATGTTTTCTGCAGGTATTTGCATAACTTTGACTTTATGCTCGTGTATTGATGCAGTTTCAGCTGAGAATTCAGAATTAGTATTAATTGATCCAGGAGCTTTTTGTTTAAGAATTTTAGAACCATTAGAATCGAAAAATCTATCAAATCTATTGGATGGCATAAATTTCAGATGATCGTCTGCAGAACCTGTTGATTCTGTATCTAAATGAATAAATGATAATGATGCGTTTTGTGCACCTATAAAAACTGATTTGATTTCTTCAATCCATGTGATTGAAAAGATATCACCAACATCTAATAATGAATAAATTGTATGAGTTGGAATAAGTTGAATAGAATTTGAATTAAATGAATTTACAGATGAAGAATCCAAATCATTCAAATCTTCAATTTTCCAAAGTTTAACCAACGAATCAGATCCACCACTGAATAAAATATGTTCACATGTACTTAAATGTAGGCATAAAATAGAACCTACATGTGTTGAAATTTCCAATTTTTTCTGAAATGTTACCAAATCTAAAACAATAATGGAAGAATTTTGAGTACCACAAAACAATAATTTCCGTTTTGGAGATGCAACCATACATAATATAGAATCTTTGTGATGCCATTTATGCAGGAGAGATTTTTTAAAGATTAAAGTTTGATCTTTTGTCAACTTGGAGCCAGAGTTTGAGAATTCATGATGATAGTTGAAAGAAGACGATACAAGATCAGGAAGCTGATTTCGAGGACTGAGACTTCTGCTCGGCGTAGAAGAAAAAGAATAGGATTTGCCCATAGATTCCGAAGGGAGACGTGACATTCCCAAAGTGGATGGCGTAAAAAAAAAACAAACAAGACAGAGCAAAAAGAGCAGCAAAATGTGAGCCCTACACACCCCATGTTAGCATTCTGAGTGCTGACCAACTGTTATCGTCAGAATCTCTCCCTGACACAATTCTATCACAAAAGAGAATAATGCAAAAAGTCGTGCGCCACAGTTTTGAAAAAACATTATAAAAAAACTAGGCGTCGATCGACGCACGCTGACGTAAGCACAGCACAGCCCGGGTCTACTACACAACCCGCACGTACCGAAGTACACGAGTCTAGTGCCGAAACCTCTTATTGGCTCTGCTCTCTTCTTGCCGTTAGCTGCGAGAGCGAGGACTCTGTCTGGAGGCAAACCGTGCAATCTCTGTAGTGCTGAAGACGGGTTGTTACAGGGCAATGTGCTGGGTACAGGGGGCCTGTCTTGGGGACTCTGTATTCCCTTTACACAGTATCCTTTCATATAGTTACCATGTCTGTCGCAAAGTCTGCTGCTACTAAACTTGATTGGTCTAAGGTCATCCCACAATTAGGTCTTTCCGGTCAAACCGCTTCTGCTCTTACTTCTTTCAAGAAGAGAAACGATGAAGCAAAGAAATCCTTATTTGAATTAAAGGAACAACCTACTGAAGTCAACTTCGGTTTGTATACCAAATTAAAGAACTCTTCAATTGTTTCTTCTATCAAATCTGATGTTGCATCTTTCAAGCCATCTACCGTTGATTTATCTAAACAATTAAGGGTCATTGAAGCTTTTGAAGTCAAGGCAATCGAAAATGCAAAGGAAACTGAATCTTTAGTCTTAGCAGAATTAGCAGAATTAGAAAAAACTTTAGACAACATTGAATCCGCAAGACCATTCGATCAATTAACCGTTGACGATGTTGTTAAGGCAAGACCTGACGTTGAAGACAAGGTTTCTGACATGGTTTCTAAGGGTAGATTCGAAGTTCCAGGTTACAAGGAAAAATTCGGTGACTTAGTTATCATGTAAGCTTCTTAATTTGGTGATTTTTAATGACGCTTCTAATAAATTCTCATCTATTTATTTATTCTTATTTATTTTTTTTTAAACACAAAAAAACAAAAATACAAATCTTTATGTTATATTTATGATATTTTTAACAAACACACGATTCATTTATTATATTGTACCTATTGCAAGTTTAAAAAACGCTTGTAATCTTGTAACTGTAATATAACATGTAAAAAATCTAACATGAATTTCCGCAATACACTTTGCCTTTATCATTCCTCCTTCTTCTTTTGACTTTTTGCAAAATCCATTCCCCAAGATGCCTTCAGCTAACGAATCCTTATCAACTAAATTTCTTTCGGCATTATCTGTGGAAAAACATGAGGATTATGAAACTACACATCAATTATTATCCACAACTCCACCCAAAATTCTTGCAAACAACGGTTTAGCTGTACTCAACATTGTTATAGAAAATATACGGACCAGCATCGGTAATAAATTAATCCTTGAACTTGTGCCGGATAGTGCAATTGCTGGATCAATAGACTCTAAGCCAACTAAAGGAGGATCGAGAAAATCTAATAAATCTCCCAAATCTAAAACTCCAGCAAAAAAGAACCTATCAATTTCTTCAAATAATCCATTGGCTAATAATGATTTTAAAACTGGTGATATTGTAAAAATTGACACATATCCAAACAATTCCCTTACATCTCTGAAAAAATTACAAAATTCTTCAAAGCAAAAAGACACAGAGATAGCTGAAATTGAACAAATCTCAATTGAAGGTGTTATTACATCATCCAACAACTATAGAATTTGTGTTGCATTAACCAACGCAAATGACAACTCAAATAACAATTCAACCCTTGTGAATGATCATGTTTGGGACTTTCAATCTTCAGGACAAAGATTATGGATGGTTAAGATTAGTAATGAAACAACATATCGTCGTATGGAATCAACATTAAGGAAACTTTCTGAATTTTCCCTAGAATCAATTTCATCAAATCAAGAATATGCACCTCCAATAGTACAATATTTACTAGGAACAAAAACATATACACCTCCAACATCTAATGAAATTAAATCTATTATAAATGATGGATTAAAATTCCAAAATAAAAGATTAAATGCATCACAACAAAGTGCAATTGAATATGCATTAGTAAGTCCATTGACTATAATTCACGGTCCACCAGGCACAGGTAAAACATCTACTTTAGTTGAATATATCATTCAACATCTACATATCTCTCCAAATAAAAGGATCTTAATTACGGCTCCATCAAATATTGCAGCAGATACAATAATTGAAAGATTATCTAATTATTTTAATGGTAATGATTCCAAACTCGTAAGAATAGGACATCCAGCCAGAATTTTGCAAAGCACTAGAAAACATTCACTTGATTTTTTAGTATCACAAAATGGTGGGGATGAATTGGACGATTTGCAAAAAGATATAGCTAAACTTGAAAAAGAAGTCCGTAAACCTAGAACAAGTAAGGTTTATGTAGATAGACGTGAAATGTGGAGGGAAATTAAATTATTAAATAAAGAGTTTAGATCAAGAAGTAAAAAAAGTGTACGTGATGTATTAATTGCATCACAAGTTGTGGTTTCAACATTACACGGTTCCGGGTCATGGGAAATTGTTGCCAATCTATACAACTATGATTCAGGAACGAATACATCAACGACTAAGGGATTTGGTAAGGGATTTTTCAATACTGTTATAATTGATGAAGTTTCACAAGCACTTGAGCCATCATGTTGGATACCTATAATTAATCATTGTCCTGATCGTCTTGTCCTTGCCGGTGACAATAAACAGTTACCACCCACCATACATGTTACTGAAAAGGACGATCAAGAAAATTATGATGACCAGATGACGAATAAACGTGCATATCGTATTCTTTCACAATCCTTGTTTGATCGTATTGTTAAAGTATACGGTGGAAAAGAACATGATATTTCATTTATTAAATTTTTGGATACACAGTATAGAATGTGTGAAAAATGTATGATTTTTCCAAGTGAAGAATGGTATAATGGAGAACTTAAAGCTGCTGAATCAGTGAAAGACAAAAATGTGCTTGACTTAATTGAACAGTATAAACATGAACGTGTTAAGGTACCTGATAAAGTCAAAAAGAACAAAAAAAAGAAGGATAAGAAAGAAGAAGAAAAAGAAAAAGAAAATGCAATAATGGTTGATGAATTAGTTCATAATACTGGTGATATTAATCTTGATGATTTAGATCCAAGTGATTTGGTAGAACAAGTGATATGGTACGATACACAAGGTGGATCATGTCCTGAATCCGTGGAAGTTTCAAACGACAATTCCGGGAAGTTGCTAGGCATTGGTGGTTCAAAATTTAATATTGGAGAATGTTACATTGTTCAAGAACATATTTCCAAACTGATTAAACTGGGTGTTAAAGAACATGATATTGGTGTTATCGCACCATATAGTGCACAAGTATCCAGATTAAGATCATTAATATGGACGGGCCAATTAAGAGAAGATGAAGATGAAGATGCAGATGGAAGTAATAATGAACATGGTATACATCCAAATATCGAAATAAGTACAGTTGATGGATTTCAAGGTCGTGAAAAGGAGATTATAATTTTATCACTTGTCCGTTCGAATTTTGGAGATGGATTATCATCAGGTAAGGAAAGTTGGACATCAGCTGATGTTGGTTTTCTCTCAGATTTTCGTCGATTGAATGTTTCTATAACACGATGTAAGAAACAGTTAGTCGTTGTTGGTGATATGGAAACTCTTGAACAGAGTGGAATTATGATGCTTAAAGATTGGTGTGATTGGTGTTCTGAAAACGCTGATATTAGATATATCGATACATAAAAAACTCCAATTATTTATTATACATGCTTACTACTATTTCTGTATCTCCTGTAACTACACATCCTAATTTTGGATTAGTTGTAAGTATTCTAGGAACGATCTTTCTTTCTATCAAATCATCATTTTTGATACTTATTGGCTGAATATCTTTTGAATGCTCATCAATGGATGTTAAATCCCATGCTGAAATTGAACCATCTCCACTTCCGGCAAGACACCAACGTCCATCAGGTGTTACATCCATACTTCCGTTTCTAATAACGTCGTTACTTTTTGAATCAACTACAAATTCAGCTAATCCAGATAATGTACAAACAACCAATTTTTTTAATGTGTCAAGTACAATTTTTTTAAAACCTGGAGAATCAAAAATAAGCAATCCGTTTTCTGTCCATACAAGTTTTTCAACTCTATAATTTTTTAATTCAGGGATATTGATGGTAGATATAAGACCATTAGGGAAATAATCAATGTGAATGATGTTAACCGAACATATAGATTGATTCCAAATTGCCAAAATTGTTCCTGATTTATCCAATGCAATGATCGGATTCTGTCCCATTTCGGAAAGACAAGCATTACATTTATCCATTCTAGTATCCCAAGATCTAACTGTTCCATCCATTGATGCAGAATAAAACGAATCTAAACTATAAATGGGAGAGAAAGAAGCAGCAATTGAAGTGATTTGTTTAGAATGACCTTGAAAATATCGTATGAACGAATTTGTATTTAAGTCAAGAAATCTCATTGCATTATTAGCAACGGAATCAGAACTGACAGGAATAGTGGATGCAATAACACAAGAGTTAGGTGTAGATTGTGATGCCGTTCGTAATGTAAATACAGCATTTGAACATCCATATTTTTTCGAATAAGTAGTTTTAAACTGTCTCCCACGTAACACATCATATAATTGTAATGTACCATTGGGAGATGTTGTTATAAAAAATGATCCTTGTGGATTGTGTGTGATTGATGTGTATGGCGTTGAAATTTCCTTTGGTGATAAGGTGAAAAGTTTCACTGGATGTAGAGTATTGATGCGATCATTATTTAGGGGAGGTATTGAGGGAAGTGCAGTTATACTGGATGATAGTAAAAGTTGTGATGTCGCCGAGGAAGTCATTGAATGTAGATGGTTATGACTTCAAACTTTTTTTTTTTCTGGAAAAAGGTAAAAACATCAACCTCAATCTCATAAATGTTGAATTCATGTTAGACATTTGAACGTGCGAGCAAAAAAATTGAGAATAAGCCCTACATGGATAAGGGGGAATGATAGTTCTTATGGGCCGTTTCTGTTTTCTTCTTGTTTGCATAAGAAAGCACAGTTCTTGCAACGAAAAAGATGGGTGGTGTATGTATTTATGCAAAGTGGGACTTTTTTGCGTTGATCAAATATACTAACAGATGTGTAGGTGTTTTCTCCAGGCCGTTTGGTCCATTTGAGTATTGATTTGGTACTCGTTTCCATGGTTCTTGCAGGTATCAAATTAGTCACCGGATACCAATTTTCAGCTGAGACTATCGGACACACGGAAGGTTCTATTTCGATTGTTAAGAAGTATTTAAGGTTCGGGGAACGGTTATTCCAATATGCATGTAACAAGGCAGTTAAATCAAAGAGTTTTAAGAGGGTGGATTGGAAAGAAATGAGCCAATCTTTCAGTTTGAATTTCTTAGGAAGCACTAAAAGGATGATGGATGATTTCCAAAGTGTGTTTGATAAAACCACTAATGCTAGTAAGAAGGTGGAAGAATTATGATATTTATGATATGTAATAGAGAAATACACGGGTATAAATGATAAAACAAGATAAGAGAAAAAAATAACAATCTGCTCGTTCCTTTCATTAAGAGGCTGTTTGAATCAGAGTATTTACATTTTTGCCTCTCATCAGTAGGGAACGTATAATAACTTGAGACAAGATCTACACAACGTTTATAGCGTTGATGTTGATTTTGAACTTCTTCTAATGGAGTCGATTGCATCTGTAGCATTTGACTTAAGGCGAAGAAGAACATAAACAATAATTTAAATGTAGCTTAATGTAGAATGTATTGACTAAAAATATATACAAAAAAAACGTTATTTATCATCTTCTAAAGGAATAAGGGCATGAGCACCGTCTAAGACTTCAGCCAATTCACCAGTTTGGCTCATGTTGGTAAGGATGTCACAACCACCGACAAACTCGTTGTTAACGTAGAGTTGAGGAATTGTTGGCCATTCAGAGTATTCTTTGATACCTTGTCTGAGTTCAGGATCTTCTAAGACGTTGTAAGCTGCAAATTTTGCAGGATCAACACCTTGTTGGCCAAGCAGTTGGATGGTTGCTCTAGAAAAGCCACAGGCAGGTGCTTCGGGCGTGCCCTTCATGAACAAGACAACGGGAGCAGAATGGACGGCCTCATCGATGGCCTGGCGGGTTTCGTCGGAGAGGAAACGGAGGGCAAAGAAACGGGAACGAACAGTAGAACCGACACGGACAGCAGAACCTGCACGGACAACAGATAAACGGGAGAACATGGTAGGATGGCAGCAGAAGAAAGTCCAGCAAAACACAGTCTCTCCAGTCTCTCCAGTCTCTCAAGTACTCCCCTTGTCTAGTCCCCGGTGGCAAAAACATGTCGCCGGGTCGCAAAAAAAGCGGCTGGTTTTTTCTTCGCTTTCATTCTTTCATTCATTCTGGTTTCTGCCAGGGCTGGCAACTGTATCTTGCTGATGTTTCTTCTTACGGGCTTCGTTCAGGGGTTCTTCTTTCTAGTTTCTTTCTCCTAACCAGTTCAATTCACACGGAAAACCATGGACACATCTTCTAGCGACACCTTTGACATCTCCGACGTTCTCCAAGCAGATTTGGACTCGCTTCTCGCAATCTCCGATAACCATTCCATATCACAGACAAATTGGCAATATGCACCGGTTTCTGCACCTGAAGATGTAGACATTGACCTGCAAGACTCTGTTGACGATTCAGTTGATCAGATTATTAAAGATACTACAAACAGTAACACATCTATCACTGCTCCAGATTTAACTGTCTCCGATATTGACCAATACTTCAATTTACCAAGTGATGGTAATAGCATAAACAACGTTTATACCCAAACAAACAACCAAATTTCTTGCTCAAATCCCAACAATGCACTTTTTCCAGCTGCATCTCCAACTAGTGATGAAATTGATGAAGCTTTATTAACAGAAATTGAATCCTTGATAACCATTCCTGCAAATTCCCCTCAATCTTTAAAAACTTTAAAATCATCACCTGCCACTCCCACTCAACAACATCAACTTGTCAGGAAGCCTTCAGTTAAGAGATTACCAACTACAGTTTCTCAATCTCCAAATACTAAAAGGTTAGCCAAATCTCCTTCAAAACAGTCATTAGAATGCTTAATGGCCCAGACTGCGGCAGTTTTAGCCGCCAATTCTTCACCGAACAAAAAATTTTCTAATTTGCAAAGACATGAAAGTGCAAGAGCAGCTGCAAAAGCTGTAGGTACGTATGATGCAAAAGCAAGAGGTAATTTCAAAACAAACGTGAAAAGAAATGCAAAATTTCAAACATCAACAGCTTCACCATCATTATCGTTCAAATCTTTTAATCAAAAATCATTGCTGGAATCTCCAATGCCGATTTCACATCATTCAAATTCAAAAATTAACCCTTCCTCATGTTCAATATACTCTAATTATTCCAATTTCTCCAATAACTCCAAACATTCAAACTCTTCTAAAAATTCTTCTTCATCAAGTACATTTGATATGTACAATCAAACTCATATTTCGACAGAAACACTGGATACTATAACTTCAATTGATACCAATCTTTCTTTTAATAATCAACCAAAAATGAATCCACCAAGAAAGTTTCCTAATATTCAAATTCCACCTCCATTACCTCTGAATTCAGCTAGAATTTCCGGTACCCAAAGTACTTTGAGCACTCAAAGAGCTCAAAGTATAAAAAGCGTTAATAGTGATTCAAGTACAACAAGTCTGAATGAGTTAATATATTCTGCCTCAACACCATCTCCTGTTTCTAATACATTTTCAAACCTAATTTTTACCCCACCAAACCATAATAACAGGAAATCATCATTAGTGTCTAACCCGGAAGAATTTAATTCTATTCAGCTGACACCAGTTTCAAAAACTGCAATTCAATTTAAGCAATTATCAACCCAATCTCCATATACTCCGAAACTGAAAAAGGAATTACCTACTTTGGAATCTGTAGCTAATGCATCATCATCGATTCCTAAACTGTCAGTTTGGAAAACTCTGACTCATTCTAATCCTCATCATTCTTCTCATTCTCATTCTGAAGGCGTCCTGCAAACAAATACCATCAAGTTCAACAACTTCATTGACCAATCATCCACCCATTCACGCAAACAAAGCTTACATAATGATACCCCTATGCAACCTGCATTTTATACCCATTCTATACCTTCATCCAATTTAGTCGACTTCAACACAGATTTAGGAAGTAATAACCTTTATAGCAAACCAATTTACAAGGATAACTCCATAGTTCACGGACAAGGACATGGATACAGAAACTCCGTGAATTCGGTCACTTCAATGAACACGGTACATTCGAACACGTCTACAAACTCGACCATCTCCAACACGTCAGAAAACAAACCGATCATGTCTATTTCCACGACCTCTAAATCCGGCTCGGGAAGACAGAAAAGGCTGTCCAAAGATGCCGCCTTCAAGAGCCTGTTAACGACGTTTAATAAAAAGGAGCCCGAGTCTTACAGACCTAAGGTGTACTCGAACATGATGCAAGGACTGGTTGAGTTCCAGGTGAAACTCGGCCGCAATAACAAATAAAAACACTGTTTAATGAAATGTACAATGAAATGTGTAGCCAATGTAATGTAATGTATTTTAATCTAATGTTAATATAATAATTAAGTACCAGCAATAACAACGCCCTCGAGCTCAGCCTCCCGCATTTTTAATTTTTCGCCTGATCGTTTTCTGTTTCTGCCCGATGGACATGTCGATATTGTTGTTGTTGCTGTTGTTGCTGTTTGCTTCCAGCTTTCCGTGCTGCCGTAATTACAGACATTTCTGAAGCAACACCATATCATGGAGACAATTGGCTTGTCCAACATACCAAATTTTGAGGGTTCAGAACGCCCACCATCCAGTGCAAATGCAAATCCAAACGCAAACACCGACACCAATGCAACAACCACTGCTAACGCTAACACTAATTCCTCTTCTCCCGGAACAGATTTTGTTAAAAAACTCTTTCAAATGCTTGAAGAAAATAAGTTTGGAGATATTGTTAAATGGTCGGATTCTGGTGATTCCTTTTTGATTAGCGATACTAATGAATTTACAAAACAAGTATTACCATGTTATTTTAAACATAGTAACTTTTCAAGTTTTGTCAGACAATTAAACAAATATGATTTCCATAAAGTAAAAATTTCACCGGAAATTAGACAAAGATACCAACTGGAAAATGTCTGGGAATTCAAACATTTGGATTTTAATAGATTTGATAAAGCTTCATTGGAAAATATAAAGAGAAAAGTCCCTGCAAAAAAAGATTCTCTTGAAGCTTCAACATCTAGTAGTTCTATCCCTGTATTATCATATAGGAAACTTGAAGCTAGAGTGAATTATCTAGAAAAGGAAAATTCACTGTTAAATGAAAATGTAAATAGTTTGACAACTGGTATATCTACACTTAATCAAAAGTATAATTCATTAGTCTCAAGTCTTTTAATTTCAAAAAATATTAATATTTCATTTTCAAAATCCATTGAAACTTTATCAAAGGCAATGTCTCAATTAGGAGTTCAATTACCATCTATAGATTTACCACATTTAGATATACTCAATGAGTCAAATGATTTAACAAAATCTAATGTAAATTTTAATACCAATGATATATCTGCTAATAATAATACTTCCAATATCACAACTAATTTAAATAATACCCAATCACAAATTAAACAATCTCCAATTCTTAATGGCCCACCTTCTATAAATACCCCCTTTGATTCAAATAATGAAATGATTCAAGATATTAAAATCAAACGTGAATCGAGTGATCATGAAATTAAATTACCAATTAATAATTCAGCTTTGGATTCTCAATCAAGATTGATGAACAGACCTCAAGGTTCTCCTTTACATGTATTATTAGTTGAAGATGATGATGTTTGTATTCAATTATGTAAGAAATTCTTAATGAAATATGGATGTACGGTTGTTGTGGTAACTGATGGTTTAAGTGCTATTTCTGCAGTTGAACAAGTGAAATTTGATCTTATTTTAATGGATATAGTCATGCCTAATTTAGACGGTGCCTCCGCAACTTCAATTATTAGATCGTTTGATAATGATACTCCAATTATTGCGATGACTGGTAATTATCAAAGAAATGATTTAGTTACTTATTTAAATCATGGTATGACTGATATTTTAGCAAAACCTTTTACAAAGGATGATTTATATATGATTCTGGAAAAACATAATATTAATAAAAGATTTTATACAAGTGTTGATAAACAAGATCATCCATCTCAACAAGTATCTCAACAACAGGTTCCAACCATTCCTTCACAAAGGATGCATTCACAATCGTCACAACAACCATCACAACAATCATCAGAACAATCATCAGAACAATCATCAGAACAATCATCAGAGCAAACTTCACAACAATCATCTCATCCACCACCATCACCACCCCAACTACCACCACCAACACAACAACAACCAACACAACCATCATCACTGGAATCACAACATGCCAATCAGCCTATTGAAAATCCAAGCGTGTTGTTACTTTCTCAAAATGCAGAAAACCAGCCAACGCTACACACATTACCATCACAAACGTGTGTGCAAAATTTACAAGGTTTAGAACAACATATGCAATACAATTCATCACAACTCTCATCTTCAACTACCCATTCAAATCTTCAAAGAAAGAACTCGCATCAACAACACCAACAAGCATCGCAGCAACAATACCGTCACCCACATCCACATCCACATCCACATCCACATCCACATCCAAATCCACCACATTCACAACATCATCAACAACAGTATCAAGAACAATTAACTGATAATTCAGATACAGATCCTTCAAATAGTGGAAACGCAACAAACACACTTCCATCTGCGCAGCTTGTACAAAGCATGACGGAAGATCTTCTTACACCAAGCTTGTTAGAAACTACCGGATTGACACCTGTCACAAATGTTGCAGGAACGGAAGATGTTGATATGTCTTCAATGCTTGGTGTCAATGTAGATGATGTTGATGTTACAGAAAACGAATTTGGAGATCTTTTCAAACGCCGCAAAATGATCTGACATGATCTGATTTGATGTGACTATGGGGTTACGCTCATCTCAGATTTCTTTGTATTTTATATAACATGCAACGACCAACGACTAGTAATCGATTGATCTATAAACCATGATACACCGACACGTGACTTCTGTGAGAGATTTCCTTGACAGAAAGAGTCAGCGCGAGTTAATCGAGGACTTTAACGTACTTGAAGGTGGAGGTGAAGGTTAAGGGTGTGTTGTCTTAATGTGTTATTTTTACAATCTTTTACACTGTTACATTCACGTAAACACACAACCACACCATGTTTGCATTGTCCAAAAAATTTGCGAGTTTGAATACTCATGTTTTGCGTTCAGCGACTAGATTTTCTCATACCTTAGCCCTTTTAGAAACTTCTGGTTCGTCAATTACCCCAGCTTCATTATCTGCGCTTACAGCAGCTAAGGAAATTAAGAAACCAATCACTGCATTACTTGTTGGTCCAGATGCAACTTCTGTTGCTTCTACGGTTTCTGAGTTGGAAGGTATTGAAAAAGTTATTGTTCAATCCGATTCACGTTATGAACATTATTTACCTGAACAAGTCACACCATTAGTTGTTTCATTAATTAAGGGTGAAAATGAAAAAGTTAAAGATATTTCTTCATTTATTGTTCCTGCAAGTGCAATGGGTAAAGGTATTTTACCAAGAGCTGCTGCAATTTTAGACATTCAACCATTATCTGATATTACTAAAGTTATTGACACAAACACCTTTGTAAGACCAACATATGCAGGTAATGCAATTTTAACAGTTAAAAGTACAGATAATATAATAATGGCATCTGTACGTGGATCTGCATTTCCAGCTGCAATTGAAAAGTCAAGTTCTTCAGCACCAATCGAAGAAATTGCACCAGTTGATACTGATTGTAAGACAGTTTGGGTTAGTGAGCAATTGATGAAGAGTGATAAACCTGATTTATCATCTGCTAAAATTGTCGTTAGTGGTGGACGTGCTTTAAAAGATAAGGAAACTTTTGATAAGTTACTTAATCCATTAGCATCTAAATTAGGAGCAGCTATTGGTGCATCACGTGCAGCTGTCGATGATGGATTTTGTGATAATTCTTTACAAGTTGGTCAAACTGGTAAAATTATTGCACCAGATTTATACATTGCCATTGGAATTAGTGGTGCAATTCAACATTTAGCGGGTATGAAAGATTCTAAAGTAATTGTTGCAATTAACAAGGATGAAGAAGCTCCAATTTTTAAACTTGCAGATGTTGGTCTTGTCGGTGACATTTTTGAAATCATTCCTGAACTTACAGAAAAGGTATAATTCTTAAAAGCTTTACTATCTCTGTTATTGTTTATATAAACCTAGATTTATAAATTATTACCTAAGTATATAACGAAAGTGAAAATTCCTTTCTCATGTCAAAAAAAACCCCTTTTCAATTTCAATTGCCCCGTCTTTTCTATTTATTTGTTCCCTTCCCTTTTCTTATTCCTTCTTCTATGTTATTTCTTTTGTTCTTTTTGTTTTTATTACTTTGTGTTTTTCCTAACACAATTAATTGCTACCCCTCAAAGAAAAAAAACAACTACAATGTCAACTAACAATAACGTTAAAGTATGGTCAATAGATGACGAAATGGAACAACAACAATGGGTTGCTACTAAATACGAACAAAGACCAGCATTAGCTGCACTTACAGGTATGATTGCCTCTGTTCCGATTCCAAAGATTTTTGCATCTAATGCTGTTCCATTCCTGATGTGGAGGGAACAAGGACAAGAAAAATTAGTTGAAAGTAGAAAAATTCATAAATAAGATAGAAAAATGATATACGCTTTGTAAAATTAAATAATTCGTAATATAAAAACGTTAATACACTTAATATAATTCTAACAAAACAAAGTATTGTAATATGCAGTACATTATAAAAAAAAGGATAATAATAATAATAATAAATATAAAATTTATATAGCGTGCTTTAAAGTTTGAATTTAGGTTGAAGGTTAAGTTTTATCGATAGGCCTTTCCCATTAAGTTTATTTGTGGTTCTATTTATTTTTTTTCTTTAGCATTTATGGAACGCTAAATAAAGAGAAATTTCTGACAATATTAGGACCATATTCATCATAATCTCTCTTTGTATGACAATAACCTTTGAATTCTGAAGTTTGAGCCATTAATGAACCACCAAACCAAACAGCGTTCCTTTGTCTCTTATGAGATATAACTTGAACTTGAACACCGCTTGATTTCGCACCACTTAATCTTTCACTTGCTTCAACTCTTTCATTAACCATTGTTTTCAAATCTCTTTGTAATCTTCTACCGAAATCTTTAAACATTGTTGAGCCACCACTTAAGACAATATTTTTATATAAGTTTTTACGTACATCAATTGGAGAAGCTTGAATAACTTGATCGACAATGACAGGTAATGGAGTTAAGAAATCACTTGAGCAAATTTCAGGATTGAAAAAAATTTCAGGGGCTAAAAATCTTTCATAACCGATATCAATTTGAGCCTTTTTATGAGAAACTGTTTCAATAACATATTTTGCAAACATCTCAGAATCATTATCGAATTTTCTAAATTCTTTAACAATATCAGGACAAATATAACAAAATTGTTGTTTAATTTGTTCAGCTGTACGTAGAGAAGAATCAGGTTCACCACGTTCTCTTAACATTGTTTGAATAAAACTTGTAATATCTCTACCGGCAATTGGAATATTTTTAATTGCACTACCAATAACATAACCTTCAGCCACAGGTATAACATGAGTAACACCATCACCTGAATCAATAACTGTACCTGTTAAAGATCTATCAATGACTTTATTACTTGTCCAAGAAGCTGCTAAAGCTAGAACTGCTTGAACAGCAATATATAAACCAGCACAATTAAAACTTTCAAACATAATTTCTGCAGTATTTTCTCTATTTTCAGGTGGATTAAGAGGTGGTTCAGTTAAAAGGAAATAATGATCTTCAGGTTCACATTTAAGATATTTAAAAATTGAAGTTTCCCAAAATCTTTCCATTTGATCCCAGTTTTCGATTTGTCCATGTCTAATTGGATAACTTAGGGAATAAGAAGGACCTTTTGCAGCTTCAAGTGCATAGTCACCTATAAAGAAATCTAAATCTGCCATATCTCTATTACCATGAATAGAATTTGAGCCAGTATTTGAGTTAGAATTGAGACTAGAATTGGTATTTGAGTTTAAATCAGGATTTTTTGAACCGGAAGATAAAAAGGAAGGTTTGGAAGATGCCATTGATTTAGAAGCACCTGTAGGTGCCGTGCTTCTAGTTGCGATTGCTGTAGGGAATACCCAAGAAGGCGAATCGTTACCGGCGAACCCCAGTTTGGTGAACCCGGTACCATTGTCCATGACCACGGCGGGAGTGTTTATACTGGACATTGTGTGTGTGAGACCAAAGCAAGAGCTTTCTTTCCTTGTGATGGATCAACTATTCCATTGCTGGATGTCCTAATCTACACTACTCTACCATACTATGTCCCAACATCCAACATCCTATACTGCACTACGCTCCGCCAGCCCCGCCAGCCCGTCGCTACCGCCAGAAAAGCACGCGTCGATCGACGGGGCGGGGTAGAAACGAGAAAATAAAGAAATGCGAAATTCAGCAACCGCTCCCGGAAAACTGTTGCCCTTCGAATTGACAGGGCCCCGTTTTCCGTAACTTGTTCATTATTTATTGCCACCCGTTTCCTTCCTTTCCCATTCTTCTTGCCCTCTCTTTTCTCTTTCTTGCCCTCCCCTCTTTTTTCTTTCCTTATTTCCGTATTTCTTTTCCAGACACATCCTATACACACAATGTCATCTCAATTACAACAATTAAAGGCTTCCGGCACAGTCGTTGTCGCAGATACCGGTGATTTCGAATCAATTGCAAGATTTACCCCTCAAGACGCTACTACAAATCCTTCCCTTATCTTAGCTGCTACTAAACAACCAAAATACGCTAAATTAATTGACTTTGCTATTAAATATGCTAAAGAGAAAGCATATGATCCAAAAGAGCAAGCTCTTGTTGCTCTTGATATGTTATTAGTTCAATTCGGTATTGAAATTTTGAAAATTGTCCCTGGTAGAGTCTCTACTGAAGTCGATGCAAGACTGTCTTTCGATAGAGAAGCAACTATTAGTAAGGCTTTGCAAATTATTCATCTGTACGAAACTCAAGGTATTTCTAAAGACAGAGTTCTTATTAAAATTGCTGCTACTTGGGAAGGTATCCAAGCTGCAAGAGAACTAGAAGAAAATCACGGTATTCACTGTAACTTAACTCTTTTATTTTCTTTTGTTCAAGCTGTTGCTTGTGCTGAAGCTAACGTTACTCTTATTTCTCCATTTGTTGGTAGAATTTTAGATTGGTACAAGGCAAAGACAGGTGAAACTTACACCCAAGAAACTGATCCTGGTGTTTTATCTGTTAGAAAGATTTACAATTACTACAAGAAATTTGATTACAAAACCATTGTTATGGGCGCTTCCTTCAGAAATGTTGGTGAAATTGCCGCTTTAGCAGGTTGTGATTACTTAACCATTTCTCCAGGTTTATTAGAATCTTTATCCAATTCAACTGAACCATTACCAAAGGTCTTGGATGCTTCAAAGGCAAAAGAATTGGATTTTGAAAAGTTCACCTACGTTAATGATGAAGCTAAATTTAGATTCCTGTTAAACGAAGATGCTATGGGTACTGAAAAATTATCTGAAGGTATCAGAAAGTTTTCTGTCGATTGTGTTGCTCTTTACAACGAATTATTAAAGAGAGTTTCTAATTAATTGAACATTTTATATTTCTTTTTTCAAATCTATTTAATTTAACTGTATAGCAAGTAACTTTGACTTTTCTTCCAACCTATCCGTATAGCGATTTCCCCAATCCCAAAAGCCTACAACCAGCGAATCACCTTCCTTAATCAGACGGGCGATTTTCATTTTCATTATCACTCTATATTTGTTATGAGGTGACGGCCACTTTGGCGGAATTATTTACTAAACTATCTCCCCTTCCATCAACAATACTATTCTTCATATACCAATGTCGCAACCTCATCCTATAGGTGGTTTAGGACTGCCTACTGGTACTTCTGCAGAGATGCAAAATTTCACATTAGATCAAATCTTTCAAGAACTTAAATCTAATGATGAAATTCGTCGTTTAAAAGCATCTAAAAATTTAAGATTACATTTTATATCTATATCTAGAGATCTGACCACTTCCGAACAAATTACTCTTTATAATAATTATATTAATAAAAAGATTTTTGATTTGATTAATTCTTCAAAAACTAATGAACAACTGGGTGGTATTGATGCAATTAATTCATTAATTGAACTATTACATCCATCCTCTGATGATTCTCAATTTAATCAATTAGCATCTACAAATACTTCTAATACGGATGAAAATTCAAACATGATTACTCGATATGCAAATTATTTGAGAAAGTTATTATCTTCAAATAATTTAATTGTAATGAAAAATGCAACTTCAACAATTGGTAAATTAGCAATCCCTGGTATTTCAATGACTCCAGATTTTGTTGAATTCGAAGTTAAAAGAAGTTTGGATTGGTTAATTACCGAAAAGTTAGACACAAAAAGACATGCAGCGATATTAATTATTAGCTCATTAGCGGAAAACTCACCTGCTTTATTATATCAATATATTAAACAAATCTTTAATAATATTTGGATTGGTTTAAGAGATTCAAAATTATCAATTAGGGAAGATTCAGCCATTTGTTTACGTCACTGTTTAAACATTGTTTATGAAAGAGATACAGAATTAAGAAATTATTGGTTTAATAAATTATATATTGAAGCATTTGGAATTTTTAAAGCTGCAGGGTTTACCTCAAATGATTTACAAAATTCAGATTCTAATACTACAAATTCTTCAAATAATATTAATAATACTAGTAATAATAATAATAATAATAATAATAATAATAATTCTAGCATAAATGACTCTTCATATTCATTATCTCAGAACAATCAATTATTAAACAGTCCACCTGAATTTATCCATAGTTCACTGTTATGTTTTAGAGAATTAGTTAATCAAGGTACATCTATCTTAGGTTATAAAATTGATGAAATTTATGAAACTTTAATGAGAGTAAAAGATAATAGATCTTCAGATGTACGTAAAGAAGTCACTTTGATAATTCCAAAAATGGCAAGTTATGATAAAATTAAATTTGTTGATAGATACATGCATCGTGTTTTATTATATTACATTTCACAATTAAAAGTAGGTAAGGATAAAGTCATTATTCTAATGAGTATTGGTGATATTGCAACAGAAGCAAAAAATAATATAGTTAATTATTTAAATGGAATTATCTTAGAAACTATTAGAGATGGTCTCTCACAAAGTTCAGTTAAAATTCAAAAAGAATTATCACCTGCAAGTTGTTATTGTCTTTCTAAACTAGTTTTATCTTTGGGTTCAACATTAACTAAATTTATTAATTCTTATCAAATTTTAAAATTATTATTAAAATCTCCCATAAATGATAACACTTTAAGTGTTATTAAAATTTTCAGCAAACATTTACCATCATTAGAACCAATCATTAATGATAGGTTAATTAATAACATTAGTTATTGTTTATCAGGATATGCATTTTCACATCCTGGATCTCCAGATTTTGAAAAATTATTTGATTATGATTTAGCTTATAATTATAGATATAACATGTTGTTAAAAGAAAATGACTCTTTTAATCAAAATACTATAATAGAGTTACCAAAATTAGCACAGATTCCAATATCCAAATATTTCTATGATTCAGATGTTATCGTTATTTTACAGGCTTTGAAAACTTTAAGATGTTTTGAGTTTAAAAATTACGACTTAACAGAATTTGTTCAATATGCAATAACTAATTTCATTTCCCATCAAAATCCAGAAATTAGATTAGAAGCATCAGTTACATGCGCAGAATTATATACAAGAAGTACAATATGTTTTGAAAGAAGTGCACATTCCTTAAAAAGTGTGGATTTCGTACTGGAAAAATTACTTTCTGTTTGTATAACTGATCCAGTTACTGAAACTAGACTTGAGGTTATTAAACATTTAGATGATAAATTTGATCCTCATCTTTCACAAGCTGAAAATGTTAAACTTTTATTTATGACTTTAAATGATGAAGATTTTGAAATTAGGAAAGAAACTTATAAGCTGGTTGGACGTTTAACCTTCTTTAATTCTGCCTTTATTGTCCCTCCTTTAAGAAAATTTTTGATTCAATTAATAACAAATTTAGAATACGGTGGCCATACAACTAGGATAAAGGAAGAATCATGTACTTTACTAGGTATTTTAATTTCATCTACTGGTGATTTGACAAAATCTTATACAAAACAAATAATGGATGCATTATTACCTCATGCTTCTGATACTTCTCCTGTTGTTTCCGCATCTTCAATAACAACAATTGGTTGTTTAGCTGATGTATGTGGTGAATTAATATTACCATTTATTCCTCAAATAATGCCTATTTTAATTGAAATCTTTGAAGATCAAAATTCAAATTTGAAAAAAGATGCAGCTATAAAAACATTAGGACAAATAGCGGGCTCTTCAGGTTATGTCATTCAACCACTTTTGGATTATCCACAGTTATTAGGATTATTAGTTAATATTTTAAGATTAGAAACCTCAGCTATTGTTAGGAGAGATACTGTTAGATTATTAGGTATACTGGGTGCTTTAGATCCTTATAAACATAGAGAAGTTGAAAGGAGAGGTCATGATGCTGAAACTGTAGCTAGACAAAACGCACCACCAATTGATATGGAATTATTAATGAAGGGTAAATCACCAACTAATGAAGATTATTTTCCAACTGTTGTCATTCAAACTTTAATTAAAATTTTGAGGGATAACTCATTATCTGCACATCATTTGTTAGTAACGCAAGCAATAATGGTTATTTTCACAAATTTAAATGTTAAATGCGTTTCTTTCTTAGATCAAGTCATCCCTGCTTTTGTTTTAGTTATGCATAATTGTCCAATTTCTATGTTGAATACATATTTTCAACAAATAAGTGATTTAGTGGATATTGTCAAACTCAATATTCGTCCATATTTACCACAAATATTTGAACTAATTCAAGAATTTTTTCCAAACGTTAAATTACAAGCTAAAATTATTAGTCTTATTGAAAGGGTTTCTAAAGCATTAGAAGACGAATTTAAACTTTTCATGTTAGAATTAGTTAATATTTTCCTGAATGTTTTAGAAAAAGATTCATCTCCTGCTTATATGTCAACATTAAGAGTTTTAAAAGCTTTTGTTATATTTGATTCAAATTTAGAACCTTATATTTATATGATTGTTCCTTCTCTTATCAAACTTTTTGAATATGCACCTGTCAATGTAAGGAAAGCTTCAATTGAATGTATTGGTAGATTATCACGTAATATTCCATTAAATGATTATGCCTCCGAGATCATTCAACCATTATTAAGATTATTAAGTAATTATGATGGTACTGGTTTAAGAACTGCTGCAATGACAACTATCTGTTCATTATTATTACAAATGGGATCTGATTTTAAAGTTTTCCTTCCAGTTGTTTCATCTGTTTTAATTAAAAGCAAATTACAATTTCCATTGTATGATCAATTTGTTGATAGATTAAATAATGGTAGGCCTTTACCATCTGGTGTTGTTCTTTATCCAGATTTAGAATCTCAAACAACAGAATCATCAGTTATTGAACCACAACAAAAAAAATTAACAGTTAATGCACAAACTTTAAGACTGGTTTGGGATTGTAGTTCAAAGAGAACAAAAGAAGATTGGAAGGAATGGATGAGAAAATTAAGTATTGAATTGTTAAAAGAATCACCATCTCATTCCTTAAGGGCATGTACGACTTTAGCATCTGTTCATCCACAATTAGCAAAATATTTATTTAATTGCGCATTTGCAAGTTGTTGGAATGAATTACATATTCAATATCAAGGTGAATTAGCCCAAGCTTTATGTATTGCACTCTCATCTGTTAATAGTTCACCTGAAATTCATCAAACTTTATTAAATTTGACTGAATTCCTGGAACATGATGAAAAATCATTACCTATTAGAATTCAAACATTAGGACAATATGCGCAAAGAAGTCATGCATATGCAAAAGCATTACATTATAAAGAACTTGAATTTATACAAGAACCTTCCATTCCAACAATTGAATCATTAATTAGTATCAATAATCAACTTCAACAATCTGATGCTGCCATTGGTATTTTAAAATATGCCCAAGAACATCATGGTTTACAATTAAAAGAAACGTGGTATGAAAAATTACAACGTTGGGATGATGCTTTACATGCATATAATGAAAGGGAAAAGGAAGAGCCTAACTCAACTGAAATTACAATGGGTAAAATGCGTTGTTTACATGCACTTGGTGAATGGGAATCTTTAAGTATGTTGGCTAGGGATAAATGGAATAACAGTACAGCTGAAATTCAACGTGCAATTGCACCACTTGCAGCTGCAGCTGCCTGGGGATTACGTCAATGGGAAAGAATGGATACTTATATTGCAGTTATGAAAAAAGATTCACCAGATAAAGCTTTTTTCAATGCAATTTTATCATTACATAATAATAATTTTAATGAAGCTTCATTACAAATTAATAAAGCTCGTGATTTACTTGCAACTGAAGTTACTGCATTAGTTAGTGAATCTTATAATCGTGCATATGGTGTCGTTGTTCGTGTTCAAATGTTAGCTGAATTAGAAGAAATTATAAAATATAAATGTTTACCACAAGGTAGTGAAAAACGTATTCATATCATTGATACTTGGAATAAAAGATTATTAGGATGTCAAAAAAATGTGGATATTTGGCAAAGAATGTTGAAAGCTCGTGCACTGGTTGTTAAACCAAAACAAGATATGGAAATTTGGATTAAATTTGCTAATTTGTGTCGTAAGAGTGGTAGATTAAGATTAGCTGAAAAATCATTGAATTCTTTATTAGATGAAGGATCTGCTGGTAAACCTGGTAATAAAGCATCACCTCATGTTGTATATGCACAATTGAAATATATGTGGTCAAGAGGTCAAAATGGAGAGGCATTGAATCATTTAGTTGACTTCACTTCTAAACTTTCACGTGATTTAGGATTGAATGAAAATGAATCAATTACTCAACCATTACCAACTACTATTCCTGGTATAAATGATGATATTGAGAAATTTACTAAATTATTAGCAAGATGTTATTTAAAACAAGGTGAATGGAAAATTGCAATGGATGATGATTGGATTGAAAAGGAATCCTCAAGCATTTTAGGATCCTTCCTATTAGCGACTCATTTTGATCCAAAATGGTATAAAGCTTGGCATAATTGGGCATTAGCTAATTTTGAAGTTATTTCACCACAATCAAAGCATCGTCAAAATTATATTATTTCAAATGAAAATAGTACTACTACTACTACTAATAATAATAATTCTAAAATTGATATTCAAAATAAAAATATTAATATGAATATGATCTCAAGATATGTTGTTCCTGCAGTTAAAGGTTTTTTCTATTCAATTGCATTATCATATTCTAATCCATTACAAGACACATTAAGATTATTAACATTATGGCTTGATTTTGGTGGTATTGAAGAAGTTTCAAATGCGTTACAAGATGGTATTCAGATGACTAAAATTGATACTTGGTTAGATGTCATACCACAATTAATTTCACATATTCATCAACCTGATCCAGTTGTTAGTCATTCATTATTAGGATTATTATCTAATTTGGGTAGAGCGCATCCACAAGCATTAGTTTATCCATTAACAGTTGCAATTAAATCAGAAAGTGTTTCAAGACAAAAGGCAGCGTTAACAATTATAGATAAAATGAGAGCTCATTCTTCTGTATTAGTAGATCAAGCAGATATGGTCAGTAATGAATTAATTCGAGTTTCAGTTCTATGGCATGAAATGTGGTATGAAGCATTAGAAGATGCATCAAGGGCATATTTTAATGATCATGATGTTGAAAAAATGTTTTCAATTTTAGAACCATTAAATGATTCAATTTTGAAAGGTCCAACAACAATTCGTGAGATTTCATTCACCAATGCATTTGGTAAAGATTTAAAGGATGCACATGGTTGGTTACATCAATTTAAACGTACAAAAGATGTTACATATATTAATCAAGCATGGGATTTATATTATACTGTTTTTAGAAGAATCTCTAAACAATTACCGTTGTTACAAAATCTTGATTTACAACACGTTTCACCAAAATTATTGAATGCACATGATTTAGAATTAGCAATTCCAGGTACGTATGAAGCAGGTGAAGAAATTATTAGAATTAAAAAATTTGATCCAATATTTTTAGTTATTACTTCAAAGCAAAGACCACGTAAATTTCATATTCTTGGTAGTGATGGTAAAACATATACTTTTGCATTAAAAGCACATGAAGATATTAGACAAGATAGTTTAGTTATGCAGTTATTTGGATTAGTTAATACATTATTAGCTAATGATGCTGAATGTTTCAAAAGACATGTTGATATTCAAAAATATGCAGCAATTCCATTATCACCATCAAGTGGATTATTAGGATGGGTCCCGAATTCTGATACATTTCATGTTTTAATTAAGGAATATAGAGATCCACGAAAGATCTATTTAGATGTTGAACATAGAGTAATGTTACAAATGTCACCTGATTATGATAATTTAACACTATTAGAAAAAGTTGAAGTTTTCACATATGCATTAGATATTACACGTGGACAGGATTTATATAAAGTTTTATGGTTTAAATCTAAATCATCTGAATCATGGTTAGATAGACGTACAACATATACCAGATCATTAGCTGCAATGTCAATGGTTGGATATATTCTTGGATTAGGTGATAGACATCCATCAAATTTAATGATGGATAGAATTACAGGTAAAGTTATTCATATTGATTTTGGTGATTGTTTTGAATCTGCAATTATGAGAGACAAATATCCAGAAAAAGTTCCATTTAGATTAACTAGGATGCTAAGTTATGCAATGGAAGTTAGTGGTATCGAAGGATCATTTAGAATTACAAGCGAAAATGTTATGAAAGTTTTACGTGAGAATAAAGATTCATTAATGGCAATTTTAGAAGCTTTTGCATACGACCCATTAATTAACTGGGGTTTTGATTTCCCAATTCAAAGAGTTATTGAACAAGCAGGATTACCTATTAAATTACCAGATAATAATTATGCAGAATTATTAAGAACAGGACAAATTAGTGAACAAGATGCAAATTTAATGGCTACAAGATATAAAGCTAGTGTTAGAGATGCTCGTGCAGCATGCGTTTTAAAACGAATCAATGATAAACTAACAGGTAATGACTTTAAAAGGTATAAAGGATTAGATGTTGCAACGCAAGTTGATAAATTGATACAACAGGCTACAAGTGTTGAAAATTTATGTCAACATTATATTGGATGGTGTTCATTCTGGTAACATTTTTGAATATAAAATAAAATTTTTAAATAAAATATAATAAATAGATCGATGTTATAAAAGATTATAAAAAATGAAGTATTTTAGTAAAAGAAAAGTTATATAATGTATCTGGGTATCTGGTTTGTTGGGTATAATAATTAAGCATAAATAAATAAATGGTTTTTTTTAAATAGGAGGTCCCAATTTTTCATAAAATAAAGACCATTTACGAACTACTGGATGTTCTTTTGGACTTCTCAGATTCAAATTAACATCGAAATACTCTGCACTTAAAATATTCTCAATTTTCAATTCATTTAAAGCTTGATTTTTAGTTGTTTCAGTAATCTGACCTAAAATTGCTCTCCAAACTGTATCTGCCATTAATTCACCAACCAGACCACCTAATTGAGCACCCACTGGATAACCAGCATCGAATCCTGACTGTAAACCTGATTGATTACCGCCTGTAAGACCCTCTAAATGTCCCCTATTTTCATGGCGACGTTTTAAAGCTTCTAAATCACGGGAAAAGGGAATTACTGTTGGAATTTCATTATTATTTTCTAAATCAGATTGCCAAACGTCTGAATCATCGGAGTATTTTTCTTTGTCTGAGGTCATTCTGAAAGTTGGAGTTGAAGAAGATAGTTTTATTTCTGAATTTTCCTTAATTTTCTGAATTTTGCAAGAACAAGCAGAATTAGATGAACATTTTTGGATGTTTTCTTCCATGTGGAGGGAGCGGACTATAGGGCCAGAGGGGGAGTGGTGATGGAATCGTGTGACCTTGGAAGGCGAAAGGGATAAATTGGCATAAAAAGTACGTCTGGACAGAAAAACGACGACCCTAAAAGGGGAAACAGAAAAAAGAAAAAAGAAATTGCTGTATCGCTGAGCGAATTTTTTGTGTGGTGCTGGCTGTTTGTTTTGCCCTTGGGGAGTGGAAGAAGGAGGATGGAAGGTAGAAGAAGAAAGGGGGCCAGGACAGGCAGGAAAGCTAGAACTCACTAGGCATGTCACAACAGGATATTCTTACTCAGGTGAGCCCGGACGACGGGGGCTTTGTGAATGCACAGGATGAGCTGATGGAAGATTACAATACAGAGATTAAGATGAACATGCGAGGACACATGTTCACTATCACCAGAGACGATCTGATGGCGTTGCCGGAATCAATTTTGCTTTGTTTGTTTCCGAATGGTATTTTTGTTGGTATGGATGGTAATGTTATCACGAATTTGACAGAAGATGATATTGTTTATGTGAATTTTCCACCCGAATGTTTTCAATATATTTGTCAGATTTTTGACGTTGCTGTAAGGGACTTACATCTGATGAATCAAATCCATAATCAGCAATATTACGATATCAACGATCCTAATATATTGAATGACAGACCTGCAATCATTGTTTTACGTGAAGATTTAGATTATTATTGTATTCCGCCGATTAAAAATTTAACAGTTGAACAAATGAGACAGATCAAATCTATTGTTGGTAAAAAGCTGCTTGAGAATAAGAATATTTTTGATGGTTTAGGATATGTTGCAGGGAAACAATTAAAACCAGCAGAACAACATTTGATGGACATGTTATGTAATTCTGGATTCTCACATGAAGAAAGCTGGGGCCATAGATCATTAGAACCTGGTAAAACTGTTATTTTTTCATTAACGCTGGAACGTCTGAACAATAACACGATTTCTAATGAAGAACAGCCTGATGGAAGCGAGTCTCCTAAACCAGGTAACTCTTCATTATCTACTTCGTCGATTGCAAGTAATAAAGAGGACGAACGTGGACGTAACAAGGAAAAGAGAAAGTCTAGACTGAGCACTCTGGCCCAATCAATCTCCCGAGCAGGCTCCCGTGTTCGGAGTAAGAATAACCCAAACAACACCAAGTTGTTATTGTTTTGGAGAAAACCGGCCAGAAAATGTTGGTGGAGTGACAACACCGTGCTTGTTGACCTCGGTGACATGGGACTTATGGATGACACTGGCCAACCCCTAACCAACACTACGGTTAAAGTGCACACTAGACGGGTGTGGACACTTGAACTCTCTATTATTGGTCTGCAGTAGTATCTTATATAATAGTAACCCTTAAATAAATTTCAATTATTTACAAATTACGCATATAAGACATTTTTGATAGCGATAAGCTTATTTTATCCTATTCTATTTATTTCTCTTATTTCTCCTTTCTCTTTTCTCTTTTCTGGAATGGAGGTTGCGGACTGGACAAAGGACTTATTGGTTCCAGATACTACCAAAACCATGCTACATACTTTATCCAAGACTATCGGATGGATGTATGTGATCGGCTGGGGAGTGGCCAATTACCCAACCATTATTTCGAATGCCCAACTCAGGTCTGTGCAAGGAATATCGATAGACTACATGTATTTTAACATGATGGGTTTTATCTTGTACACGTTATACACAGGAACCATGTGTGCATCCTCCTTGGTGAAACAGGAGTTTTATGATGAAAATGGCGAATGGCCATTGATCAAAGTTAACGATGTTATTTTTGGTCTGCATAATCTGTTAACTAATGGAGTCATGCTTTCACAGGCGTACTTTTGGGGATTTAAAAGGAACGATAATCAACAATTGAGTGGAACTGCAAAGATTATTCTCTTTATAGTTGCTTCTTATTTGTTTGGTAGTTCATATTATATTTACAGATCGCAAGGATTTGAACCAATTGCAAATTGTTTCAATTGGATGCATCTAGTCACGTCTTTGGGATTAGTGAAGATTGGTATGAGCATATGCAAGAACATTCCACAGATACTTTACAATTACAACCGGAAATCAACTCATGGTTGGCCTATACTTATGATATGGTTTGACTTTTTCGGTGCATTTCTGTCGT
This sequence comes from Pichia sp. NRRL Y-12824, assembly GCA_030560915.1. Classification (NCBI taxonomy): domain Eukaryota; kingdom Fungi; phylum Ascomycota; class Pichiomycetes; order Pichiales; family Pichiaceae; genus Pichia; species Pichia sp. NRRL Y-12824. Next base: position 73,942 of record JAKTWG010000027.1, on the reverse strand, counting down.
TTTTGCAGTTACTACTCGATGCTTACATAGTAGGTAATATGGGTGCTATATTTGATAACAAACCAAAACTATTCCTTGCCGTGCAAGTGTTTATTGCCGATACCATTTTCTTCTTCCAGCATTACTACCTCTACTACAACAATGACGTGGAAATCTACGGACCATTTAAAGCTGACCATCTCAGCGGATACGGTGCTGTCATTGAAGAAGATGAACAGTTTCTCCGTGAACATGCTCACGACCACGACCACTTACCAACCACAACGCTTAACCACCCAGAGTCCAGCACACTACCTTGCCACGTCTCGCAGAATGACAAAGACGAACTACAAAGACTGATGCCCTAGCAAAACCAGCTTGTTCTCTATTCTCTATACTATTCTATAGATTCACCGAAAGAAGTAAAAACACATCATCATCACGTGACTCGCACCACACTTTTCACTGTGGACTTTTCTGGGTTGAAAGTAAAGCCTGGACAGTGGGAAGAAAGGGGTTTAGACAGTGGTTTGGATAAAGGTACAATATCTTCCTATATACGCACACAACCATGCTCTCTAGAACGTCTGTGCGTCTATTCCACACTGCCAAGTCATCTTCCATGTCTTATTTCCCCAACAAGGCCGCTATCACCACCGAAAATGGTATTCTTTCCGCTGTTGGCAACACCCCGCTAATTAAACTCGAAAAGCTCTCTAAGAAAATAAACAGAAACATTTATGGTAAAGCAGAATGGATGAATCCAGGTGGTTCTGTCAAAGATCGTGCTGCATTATTCTTTATTGAAAAGGCTGAAGAAAGAGGTCAAATTAAACAAGGTGGTACTATTGTCGAAGGTACTGCCGGTAATACCGGTATTGGTTTAGCACACATTTGTCGTGCAAAGGGTTATAAATGTGTTATTTATATGCCAAACACTCAATCTCCATCAAAGATAGAAACTTTACGTTTATTGGGTGCTGAAGTTCATCCTGTTCCTGTCGTGCCCTTCGATAATCCTGAGAATTTTAACCATCAAGCAAGAAGACATGCTGAAAATCTGGAAAATGCTTATTGGACTAACCAATTCGATAATTTAGATAACAGACAAGCTCATATTGAATCTACAGGTGTGGAAATCTGGAATCAATTAAATGGTAAAGTCGATGCATTTACTTGTTCTTCAGGTTCAGGTGGTACTTGGTCAGGTGTAACAAGATATTTAAAAACAGTTAATCCACAAGTTAAATCTTACATTACTGAACCTCCAGGATCTTGTTTATATCAATATGTTAAAACTAACGGACAAAGTTTAGCAAGGGAAGGTAGTTCATTTACTGAAGGTATTGGTCAAGGCCGTGTTACTAATAATGTTCAACAAGATATCAAACTAGCTGATGATTCTTTCTTAGTTCCTGATCAAGAAACAATTGTTATGTTATACAGATTAATCGATGAAGAAGGTATTTTTGTTGGTGGTACTGCCGCATTAAATGTTGTCGGTGCAGTCAGAGCTGCACAATTAGTTCCTGAAGGTTCAAACGTTGTTACAATATTAGCTGATTCAGCTCATAAATATGCAAACAAAATCTTTTCAAAGAAATTTTTAAAGGAAAAAGATTTGTACGATTGTATTCCTCAAGACCTGAGAAGATATGCAAACTTAGACTAATTTTTTTTTTATTTAAATTTTTCTTTATAAAAACCAGTAATATAGGCAACTAAATTAGTTAATTATTAAACTTATTATTCTGTCTTCCTTACTTTTATATTAATGTAAACGCTTCATTTTTATTCATCGCGATATTTAACTTATCCCTAAGTTTTATTTTAGATTGATACTCCCATAAGCAAATCTCATTAAAATATAAATGTGAAATAGGTAACTTCTCACTAAATTGAAACAAATCAACTGATTTCCTAATTTGAAATTGCATCGCAGCTAACCCCTTAGCTGGTATCTTATCTGTTCCAGTTACAAACCTCATTAATTTTCGTTGTCCGAAACTTGTTAACTCCTTAAAATTTTCCCAAAACCAAACTATAACCCTGTCAGAACGATCACAGTTAATATACTTGCAGACACTTCTCAAAACATCGACATCATATTTATCATTATTATTAGTTAAATCCTGTCCAGTAACCAGTTTTTGAATTTCATCAGATGTAAATAAAGCAAGTGAATTTTTAATCATAACATGTTTGAACCCTTTAGATAATTGTCTAAACTGATCTTCAATAACTGAATCAAGCAAAAACATACTATATTTTTCAACATAATCATATTTGTTTTCATTATTCACAGAAACATTTGATCCATCAGGAATCAAGTCAAAAATTTCAATAATATTATATACATCAGTAATTGAAATTTCAAAGGTCAAATCTAGCTTTTCCACATCTTTCATCTTACAAATGTTTTTAAGATCACGCCAAATTGAAGGTTCTATATCTTTTAAATCATCAAATTTGCTTTCACCACCTAATAATTTTCGGTAAATTAGAGGAGACAAGTGAACATCCAATATAATGGAATTGAAAATAGCCGTTGCTAAAACTACTCCTAATAAATAAAACTTTTCCAGATCAAAAGTATTGACCAAATGATGTGTTGCAATATAAGCAATTTGATTTTCATCGTTATACCTAATCACGTTTGTTTTTGAATCAAATAATTCTTCGGTTAAAATTAAAAACCATTCTTTTTTCAGTCCACCTGCGTCAATTCCTGGTTCATCTGCAAACGCAATTTTGATTGGTTCTCTGAAATCATTCTTATGTGATTGAATTTGTATTATTGAATCTAAAAGAAGTGATTCTCTTCCAATAAACAGCTTAAAAAAAATTTTTTTACTTTCACCTTCATCACTCGTCGAGACAAATGAACTTTCCGCCTTTAAAGTCATTTCACGTTCTGCATCATATTCAATCATAGAAATCTTTGATCCTAAAGGTATTAAGAAAGGATATAAACAAAAAGTGAATTGTGGACCTTCAATAGCACCGTTATGTACAGAAATACCCAAATAAGATAGATTAGTATCTATAAGTAAAGACTCACTATCTGAAGTTTGAATGTTTGGATTATCTGTGTAGTTTTGTTCATCTTCAAGAATGGAATTGTTGAATTGCCAAATGTCATAATCTTGATATATATCAATAAAATCAATTAAAGCATTATAAAAAAATGAATGATGCACTTTATATTTTTTTTTATTTGCTTCAAATAGAAAAGACATAAAATGACATGCGGTTTTCAAATTCCAGCATTCGGAATATACACTGTTTGATATTTTCGTATTTGGATTGGAATGTGTTTTATAATAACCTAAATTACGATCATTTTCTGAATCTTTAAGTTGTAAGTTTGAGTTACCATATTTATTAATTGAACGGTTATATAAACTATTCAGATGAAAACTAATGTATAGATTGACAAAATCTATTTTATGTGTAAATTCTGAAACTGATAATTTAGACCACCAATGTATTAGATAAAAAGATGATCTCGTGTTAATTAATGAAAGAATACCAATAATTCGTGCATTAATATCAAGACAAACACTATTAAAGTAATTGGATAGTTTACTTTCATTCTTTAATGATTCATAGAGCAATGGATTTTCAAAGATAATAAAAATCCAACTGAGTTCGCTTATTTCCAAATTTAGTGGTGGATGTTTCAATAAGTTTAAGGAGTATGATAATAATTTATAAATTGGACGTTGAGAAGGTAATTTTGTTAAAATTTCATAAAACTTTGAAATTTCATTAAAATTTAGATTTGGAGAACTGTAAGTAATGGATTTTGATGGATTCAAAGTAAAACAGCAATTTAAATTTTGAAAAGATCTAAAAGATTTCTCAATTATTAAATCAACATTCTTGAAAAATTTATGAATTGATACATTATCCTGATTCATATTCCGGATAAATTCAGCCTCGTCTAAATGAATAGCATGTTTTAAAGAGTTTAAGCTAGCAAAGGGGATAGAATCATCAAAAGGCATAGGAGATAAATTTGAAGGTGATGGGGGCCTATTAATGTCCAACGTAAAAAAAGTATCGCATTCAAGGCAATCTAATCTTTGTTTGTCACTGGGATAACAAAGTATAGTTCCACAGCATCGACAGTGTGTAGATAGAATATGTGTCTTGGTTTGTTGTTTTTCAACTGGAGTATCCGAATTAGGTTGAATATTGGTATTTTTTTCAATATTAAGAGGTTTTGAAGTTGTATTATTAATTTCGGATTGGGAGCGGTCATTGTTATTTCTGGAAGGGGAGTGTTTTTTGTTAGAAAGTTTATCTTTCCATCTATAGTATCGAGACAATGCAAAACGGCTGATTATGTTTCTTGGCATGATTAATAGTACCCTGGAGAGATAAAAAAGGAGAAACGAAGTTGAAAAAAAGAAGAAGAAGAAGAAGCAAACATACAGTACAAAACATAAAATAACTTGAAGGCAAATAATTTATATATTGGTGCTAATTGCAATTTATGCCAATTATCCCGAAAAGGAAGTTGTGGAGATAAGCGACATAAATATTTATGACGAAACACATGTCGTGGTGCACGGGGTTATTACATGTTGCACGTGACTTTTTATTGACACGTCTTTTAAATTTGGCAGAAACGCGTTTTCTTTTTTTTTTTTTTTACTGCAACGCGACGCGAATTTATTCTCTTTTCATTGTTCGTCTTTGTTTTACTATAAGCTTTTGGCCGATGTCCATTCTTCTTTCCTGTGTACCTCCCTCCCCCCTCTTATTTTTTCCTTTCTCTTCTTTCGTCTCTCTCGTTCCTCTTATCCACTGATCTATTTCTTATTTCAGCACATTTTCTCTACACTTCATTGCATTCAATTCAATCGCTATTACCCACTCTAACATACACAATCCTTCCAACGATTGCTTTAATAGCTTTCACCCAATTCTCTATATAATCCGTTCCATTATTATTTCTTTTTCAAGATAATGCAATCCTCCAATTTTACAACATCGCCAATTATTGATCACAGCTTGCAAAAAATGCAATATAATACTAATACATTATTACCGGCCGCAAATCTTTCAAGTCCTTCTAAAAAATCTCAATTGAAAACTCCTCCCCATTCGACAGTTCGAGTTACTAATATATCCTCAATTGATAATACCATTACTGCTATTAATGGTACTGACATTAATCTTGATGAACAATTATACCAAAATATTCAATTATCCAATCAACAAAATGTTTTAGCAAAACAACATGGTTTATTATCTCCTGAGTTCTCATCTCCAAATTTGTATGACCATATATTATCCCAAAATTCGAATACTTTTCAACCAGCAAATATTAACATTAATATAATTAGTGATAGTCCAACATTAAAGAAAAATAATAAAGAAAATATTACATCTCAACCTTTACAAGCACCCAATTTCATAAAGAAAAGATCAAATACTTCGACAAATAATACCGGTAATAGTAATAAAAAATCAAAAATTGTGAAAACACCTGCTAATTTTATATTACCAAATCCAGATGAAATGCCTGAAATTAATTTTACTTTAGATACTAAACCTCCATATTCTTACGCTTCTTTAATCGGTATGGCGCTTTTAAGATCTCGTGATAGAAGATTAACTTTAGCGGATATTTATCAATGGATTTCCGATAATTTCAAGTATTATAAAAAGGGTGAAGTCGGGTGGCAAAATTCAATTAGACATAACCTTTCTTTGAATAAAGCTTTTGAGAAAACTGAAAAATCAAAAGAAAAGAAAGGTCATTTTTGGCAAATTGTTCCTGGTCATGAACATGTATTTTGCAATATAAAAGAAACAAAGAGAAATAGCAATAATTTATCTACCAATTCCAACAACGCTACAACTGATACTAACACTTACGTTAATAGTACCAATTCTACTGCTAAGAAAACTACCGAACCTTCAACTCCACACTCACAATCATCAGCCACTGATCGTGACAATGATGAAGAAGATGATGATATATTTAATAAGAACTCAAATTCAATTTTACTTTCAACTCCTAAAAATAACGATTTTTATCAATACAACTATCAACAGTCACATAATCATTTATTGGCTCATCGTACATTTAATCACATTTATCAAATGAATAATGGTTTTATACATAGCCGAAATCCAAGTGACAGTTTAGGTTCGATTCCTGAACTAAACGTTCAATATTCATCTTATAATGCATCTCCAATCAATATATCTTATGAAGTATCGCCTGGTAGAAATGCCTTAGAAAATTCAACCATAGATTTTACATCTTCATTCAGTTGTAGATCCAACTTTGAATTGTCTCCAATAAGACCAATTGAACCGGGACCTATATTAGAACCAATTACGCCAAACAAATCAAATCAAAGAATAACTTTGCCATCAATTTCAAAACAACTAAAATCTTTACAATCATTACCTAATTCCGCATCATCCTCATCATCTTCATCATCTACAAAAAATTCAAACACAGAGACGAACAATAACACATCGCAAAAATTTAAAACACCACTAAAATTAACAAACACACCTATTAACCACGTTTCTAATAATTATAACAATACAACAAACACAAACATAGCAAAACGGCTTTTAGCCTCACCTTCATATCTTGATGATTTTTATACATCTCCAATATCATCAAACACGCATAGCTTATTAGTTGCTTTAAATCATAACAATATACCTAAACTTAACACTTTTTCAAGCATCTATGGATCGCCTATACCTGGGAATAAACGAAGACTTGTAAACAAGGGAAATAATGGTTATTCGACTAATGAAATATTTGGAATCGATATTTGCACAATTCAAAATCATGATGATGATCAGAGTAATTAGTCTTATAATCCTCTTTTTTTCTTCAATGTTAACGTTTTTTTTAATTCCTTTATATCTTACTTTTTCTATTTTTCTTTCAATTTTATTTTCTAATTTATATCATGGGTTTACAATCGAGACGACTGCATTGCTTTCTTTTTTTTTTAATACTACATCTTTCTATTTTATCTTCGTATTTTAGAATCTTTTTTTTTCTTGAATTATTTTTGTACGTTAAAAATATATAATATATCGAGTACTAGCAAAGTATGACAATCTATAAACGATGAATCAGAAATATTTATCATGGACACAATTTGAATCTTCTAAAAATTGTTTTTTAGAAATAACAATCTTATTAAACGTGCTCAAACTAGATAAAATTGAACCACCAACAAAACAATTATTTCGCCTCTCTGGAGATGCAAATAATTTCAATTTGACTTCATCATCCAATTTTCTTAACTCTTTAATTAATCTAGATCCAAAATTTCTAGTCATTGTTGATCCACCACTTAAAACTATAGTTTCAAAGAATTTCCCACGTAGATCCATATCTGTTCGTAGGATAGAATTATATATCGCTTCGTGAATCTTAAGCTCTTCAAATCCAAAAATTTCAGGTTGAAACAATATTTCACATGGTTTACATAATGAAATATTCAAAATATTTAGTGATTTACCATCCGGCAATTTGAAAGTTTGCTTTTCATCATGGGCATCCATCCGATTGTTCATATTTAAACTTATTGGACTTACAAATCCCAACCTTTCTTTCATATTTCTAACAATTTCGAACTCGGATGATGAATTCATTGAATATCCATTTTTCATAATCTCTAATTGTAATTGTCTTGTAATATCACGACCCGCCAGATCAATTCGACGTATACTACCGGGTAAAGCAAACCCATCAAACACTGGAGAAATACAACATACACCATCACCTACATCAACAGAAACGCCAGTTGTTCTACCTGTTGAATATAGTGATAAAATTGAAGGCATACTTACATTAATTGCACCTATACCAAAACTTTCGAATAAAATTTCACACATTTTATCCCGCTGTCGACGTGTAGAAAAAGGTTGTTCGGTAACCAACAACATATGTTCTTTTAATGAAATTTCAGCATGTGAAGTATCATTTCTATTATTTCCCGTATTTATTAAATCGTGTAATAAAACTTCTTGCCAAATAAGTTCAAGAGAATTCCAATCATATATAGTCCCATGTTCAATTGGATATGTTAATTTCAGTAACCCACGCTTCAATTGAGCCTGATTACCAACGAAAGTGTCGTTGACTCCAATATCACTTGGTAAATAATCAATTTTGTGGTATTTTGGACGACCTAAAATATTCGAATAACAAACTCGTGGTGTTTCATCTCCAGAAAACCCACATCTTATCGTTCCTGATCCGTTATCCAGCACAATTGGCTGATTAAACAATTCTTCCATGTTCCAAGAGATTGTTGAACAAGGAGGAACCTGTTTAAAATCTAACTACATATAGATATAACTATTAACAGCCAAATCATATAGAAAGCACAAAAAAAGGAAACCTTTTCCATAATTTCATTACAACAAACTTGACGTCGATCGACGCATTTTTACGCAGGAAATACAAGTGCAAAAGATTTTGTATGAAAGAAAAAGTATACATGTAGGAAGGAATCTAAATACAGTAGTATCTGTCACCAAAATCACCGATACCTGGAACAACATATTTCTTATCGTTCAAGCATTCGTCAATCATACCGGTGATGATCTTGACTTTTGGATACTTCTCCCTGAAAACTTCAATACCTTCAGGACTTGCTAAAAGGTTCAAGAAGAAGATTTTTTCTGGCTTAACACCCTTTTCGATCAACACATCAATGGCCATAGCTGCAGAACCACCGGTTGCAAGTAATGGATCTAGTAATAAGACGTATCTTTCATTGATATCATCTGGTAATTTAACGTAGAATAATTTTGGGGTTGCAGTTTCTTCGTCTCTTTGAATTAAAATCTTACCGAGACGAACAGATCTACAACAGTCTCTTAAACCTTGTTCCATGGATTCACCTGCTCTAATAATAGAAACACCACAGATCTTACCCTTGAATCGTTGACCGTCGTATGTAACGCCCAATGGAGTTTCCACCTTAACTGGTTCAACCGGCAATTGGTTCAAACCTTCTTCGACCAAAATACGGATAATTCTATCGGAATAGAAAACGAAGTCTCCACGATTTGTGTTCCTATCACGAACAATTCTGTATAATTTGAACAACAATATTGCAGTTAGTATTCAACTTCCTTCGCTTTCTTCTGATGAAAAAAGTCTTGATCATCACTAGAGTGTACATACGTGTATAAACATTTGAGCTGGTTGGTTTCCTTGATCTTGATGACGTTGTCGTATTCAGACATGGTGCTGTACAGTAGATGTGCAATGCTAGCCCAGACCCCTTCTTCCCACCTCTCTTCCCACACAGCTCTGCAGACCAACCACTTTACAAATCGGCAACCACCGCCCTATTTAAACCGTTTGCGGCAAACGCCGCGGCCTTAGACGGTTACCGTCGGGGGATCGCCGTCGTTTCTGATAAGAGTTGCTTGCTATACACTGCTGCACTATTGGTTACGCTGGGCTACATGGTTCCCGGTTCAGTACTGGCTGTCTTCCACGAACGCAAAGGATACGTCCATTGAAATTCCTCTCCTCACCACGTGGATCAACTCAGCAACAGTGGCCGGATACTGTCCATCTCCTTTACTTCTAAGAAGCAGTTTGTACATACTATCACACTTACTTCTCAACTCAGCATCTTTACCAGTGTGTTTTTCGTAGTTATTAATTTCTTCAATGATAGTTACAAGATTTTGCATGTTGAAAATGTTTTGGTTTAAATTATCATGTACAATCATAATCAATCCAGTCTTGTAATACTCTGGTAAATATTTAAATTCAAATAAACTAATTAATCTTTCAAACCATACCACATCGTGAACTCCATCTTTCTTTATTATTTCATTTAAAATGTACAATGGTGATAAACTTTGTCTTAAAATCGCATTGTTTTTACTTATATCACTTTCAAATAATTGTATTGCTAATCCTTCATCTAATCCTTCATTTAATAATACATCTTCAAAAAGTCTCCAGATCGTAGAAACAACTTTATCATTAGATTTGGATTCTGCAAAACAACTTAATGCATTAGGTATTAATTGTTTTTCATAAAATTTCTCACCTTGTATTTGTTGGATTGTTGACATTGTCTTTGTTAACTTTAATTTAGAACAAATCGATAAAACCCATTCAAAATCATCAGAATCTTTAATCTCATATGTTGGTAGTAATTCAGACAAAATTTCTCTACATTTACTACTTCCAACACTAATTAAAATTCCAACACCAATTGGAAATAAATCTTGATTATTTAAATATGTTAACGCTAAATCTTCAATCATTCTATCAATATTATTACTAATTCCATTAACAGTTTCTCTTTTCTTAATTAAATCATCAGTTGAGATATCCTTAGAATAAATATTTAATAATCCTTTTGATTCAATTAAAATTGCAATAAATGTACCTAATGATTTGTCTAATGTTTCAATAGATGCAATAACAGTTAAAAACTTACTCTGAAATAAATCAATACAAATAGTGTCCCAAGATTCAATAGAAGGTAATGGTTTTTCATAACTTTCTAAATTTAACGCCTTTTGAATATATTGATCAATTAACTTCTTACTTGGCATTTGATATAAGAAATGACCCATAAAACATTCATACCATGAACTTGCACTTTCTTCAATCGTTTTAGATGAACCTGCTAAAATGTTCAGTAATTCTAAAATTTCACTATGAATTGTACTGTTTAAAACGCTTATATTTCTTGAACTTTCCTTTAAATCAACTGCAACCTTCTTCCATTTTAAAAATGATGAAATATCATATGAAAATTTAATTGGGTCATAGATTGAAACTAAATTCACAAAGTCTTCAATAAGTTCATATAGTTCATCATCATTTCCCTTAAGATCTTCATATTGTGAAACTTTAAAATCATCCACTAAATTAGAAAATGATCCTCTTAGTAATAGTTTCTTTACGTAAACTGACCAAAACAATGAGTTTTGGAATGGTTTATCGGATTCTTCAAAAACAGATTGCAATAATTCTTCATCTGGCTGTATATCGATTCTACCAATCCATTGTTGAAATAATACAATAGTTTCATCCTCATTACCAAAATAAAGTGCATTTAATAAATATAAAACGTTAATAATTTCCTCAAAATTAATAACCCATTGATCATCAAATTTACCAAAATCTTGTTTCATTTTATCCTTAATTAAATTTTGTAAATTATTTATAATAAATGACATCAATTTTCTCAAAAACATTTCATTTTCTTTTTTGTTCTCTTTGATAGTGGATACAACTCCAATCTCCATGTAATCATCATCTTTTTCACCAGTTCCTGAAAAATGTTTATACCTCTTATCTTTTAATAACGGTTCAAATTCTTTGTATAAACTTTCCAAAAAAAATTTGTATTCAAATGATTTGTCTAATTGTGGAAGTAAATCAAATGGAAATAATTTAGTATTTTCATTTTCAACCTTTTTATTTTTTTTATTATCTGATGGTGTAGCAAACAAAACGCCTTGTTCAGTCTTATTAGAAGTAGAAAATTTTATATGTTCTCCAGCACCTAATAATGATTTAGATTGATCATCAAAAAATAATTTTCTAATTGGTAAGTTTGTTTTTTCATCAATATCAATATCAAAAAATTCATCATTTTCATCATCATTAGGATCCTCACTAATATCCATTTCCTCATTTTGAATCAAGTGTTCAACTGATGGAACCTGATAATTCTTCAAAGGTTGGTCTTCTTCAAACATTTTTGTCGATTTGTCTTTGACTGTGTCATCTCTAATAATGTTCGTCTTTTCATTTTTTGGGATATTCTTAACGGGTGCAGCCCCAAAACTAAACGATGGTTTTGCTTCCTGTTTTACTGATTCTCCAAATTTAAAAAATGGATTTTCTCCTTTTTTATCAACTTCAAATCCAGACTTGGGTTTGTTTTCTTTATTAGTTTCAAAACTTAAAGACTGTTTGGTGTCTTTCTTTGTAGGATTTCCAAATCCAAAAGAAGGCTTATCGTCTTCCCTGATATCGGTTCCAAATTTAAAATTTGATCTTTTGTTCTGTTCAGAAGTGCTGGATTTAAAACTTACAGGGGCTTTGTTATTTTCTGTAGTAGAAGTTGTTGTTCCAAACCCAAAAGATGGTTTGTTTTGTTCTTCTGTTTTTGGTTTTCCGCCAAAACTAAAACTTGTTGAGTCCTTACCAAAACTAAACACAGGACTAGATTTTTTAGATTCATCAACAGAATTAACTCCACCAAATGAAAATGATGGTTTGTTCTCCCTATTTGTCGGGTTTGATGTGCCAAATGAGAAGGTAGAATCTGGATTTCCAAATCCATTGCTAGACTTGCTACCAAACCCAGAAAATAAGGTGTTCTTTTTTGATTTGTCGTCCATAAGGTTCTTAAAAAATGTGGGATGTCTTGACTTATATACGAGCCAAAAGCACACAGGACAATTGTCATTGGGAAAGAATACTAACCTAAAACGTAAAAACTCGAAACATGCGTAAGTGCAATTTTAAAGAAAGAAAAACAAATCCTCGAAAAAAAAATATTTTTGTTTTTTTTTTTCATCATTTTGTTCAACCTTTTGGAGAGTAAAAAAGTTGTTCTTTTTGTATAACAAATAAACCAATTAGTTAGACATATTTGTTTTCTATACAGTATGGTGACATCTGTTGACTTTCGAAGTACTGAATCGATTACAAAATTTTTAAGAAACAAAGACACTAAAATAGATGATATTTATATTTTTACAGTTGAAAATTTGTTTGCAAATGCTCAAGATTCAGTTTATTTACCACAAAAAGAAAGATTTATTTTAGAATTATTAGTTGATAGAATATCCCAAACAAATAAACTTTCACAAAAATTTAAATATTCATATAAAACGTGGAAATTATTCAATTTTATTTGGTCTGAGTGTAATACTAATCACAGATTATTGAATGTTAGATCTAAAGCATTATCAAAGGTTAAATTTGGGGAATTATTTTCTAAATTATTAGACGAAATCTATACTGAACAATTGTTTCAAGATGTTTCTCTTATTGATGAGCTTTCTATCTCTATAGAGCATTTGATTAAAAACTCTAAAATACATCTTTCAGATGATCAAAATGTATCATTGGTTAAAAACTTATTATGTTATGTTGTTCAAAATAATGGATACTCAGCAACACTTATTGAAAGGTTATTATTACTTGTATATTCCATATTCCAACTGAACAATAGGCTAGCATTTGAATATGATACTAAACACAAGTCTGAATTTTCACGCAGCTGTTTGGCTAATACACTTATAGCCATACAAAGGTATACTTTTGATGAAAGATTAAAAATTGATCTTAGATCAATTGTACTTAAAATTTTTTTTTCAGATGCAGGTACAAATAATATATTAACTTTTATTGAACAATTTTCTTCTGTTGAGTCTAATTTAACTTTGAAGAATGATGAAGTATTGTATTTATTAAGATTGATTATTCCAAAAGTTACTATACCTGAACTTGAAAATATTGCCAAGGTTCTCGTTTCTGTCTATCCACAATATTCTTCTAGTTTATTAAAGGAAATCACTGATATGAACAAAACATTATCAAATGATTTTCTTTCTTCTTTAGTGGAAAGGGCATTGCAATTTAATAATAGTGAATCTTTCAACCTAATTTTTTATTCAATCAAAAGAAGTTCAGAAGTTGCACTCAAATACACAGATCAGATTTGTAAGTTCTGTTGTTCTGAAAATGAAAAATCCATGATATTATTTAAAGAATTATTTAATTCTTATGTTAGAAGTAGAGAAATCGAATCATTTGTTAAATTATGGGCTAAAATAGTTGCTGAAAATCCAAACAAACTTTTTGAATCCAACGAAATTATTGATTATGTTTCATTGAAAATCGTTACTTTGTCATACACCCAATTATCAAGATTAGTTGAAGCTGAGGTAGATATTTTCACCTCGAATTCAAAAAATAACCCTGTATTTCTTTTGGCTCTTTGTAAAGGTCTATTAAAGGGTGTTTCTGGTTCAATTCAAAATGCATTAAGTAAAACTCTTATTATTAATTTACATCAACTAAAATCTTTTTTGGTGCCACTTCTTAACATTGAAAGTATTTTTGTTTGGAAATTAAAGTTTTACATTCTAAGTTTATTCGATCTTGAAGAGTTACAAGATGATATAATACAAATAATAAACCACAAATATGAAAATGATGATTATTATTATTTTACTATGTTAAGGATTATTGAACAAAACGTTGATCTGATTAACGACAAATTCATAAAAAAATTTGGATCTTATTATAAAAAAAAATCATCAACCGCTTTCAAAAATAGAATTTTTTCTAGATTTTTTATGGTTGTTGAAGTTATCCTTGATAAAGAAAATATTAAAAATTTTGTAACTTCATTTTTTCAGAATGCATCAAAAAAGGAATCTTTAAAAGTTTTTCAAAATACCATGCTTCAAACACAACCAAAAATTATGTCAGCAATTATTGAATACTCAATTGAAAACAAAGATTTTTTGAAGAATTTACAGTTTATTTCAGTTTTTGCATTTAATAGAAAACAAAAAGAAAAAATTCTCAATTTAATGCTTGATAATTTGAATTCAGCTTATTCTTTAAACATAATTGAAAAAATCATTAAAATGCCAACTTACAAATCTAAACTGGAAACAGAGTTTTTATGTCTTTTATCCCTTGCATCCTGTAAAAAAGTTGACTTCAGTAGTATCATTAAAGAACTTATAGGCATTCATTTAAGACAGCCTGTTGAGTCAGCAAAATATCTTGATAACCTTGTCAAGGAATTAGGTAGAGCTGTCAATTCATTATCAAAAAGTAACTGTGAAAAATATCATTATCATTTAAGTATTGCACTTATTTTTATCAAAGAATCAACTGGAACCAAACTTGAAAAGGAAAGAAAATCATTGATTTTAACATCCGTTGATAAAGTTATCCAGCTTTTATTTGACTCTTCGAATCTTTCCGCTGAAGATATTTGTTTGCTGTTAGATTTCATGACAGAGGTTAATTTTGGAAGTGATTCACTTGCATCAACGTCAAATGATATTAAAGCAACTGTTGTCAAGATAAGTTCACAGTATCATGAAAACGAAGTAATTAAGAATGCGTTATTTAGATACATTTGTTCATTGTATGGGTTATATAAACCTGAATACGTCATTGCATTATTTATTATCTTAGAAGGAAAAGGTAATGGTGGTACGGTTGAATTGTATCTCTCAAAATTAGCCAAAAATAATTCTGTGTTTATTGAAACATGGTTTAATTTATGTGCATCTTTTCAAATCTCAAAGGCAGAAGATTTTGCTAAATATATTGAATTATTCACTTTTTTCATTAAAAACGTTCAAAAATCAGTTAGAGATGAAGATATTAAATTAGTTCATCATTTATTTGTTTCAACGCTTTCCCAAGTATACTTTAAACTCATGCAAAATAATACATTTACAAAGAATGCTCTCGTACTTTTAGATTGTCTCAAGAATGTATCATCAACAAAGATTTGGATTTTCACACAGTATTCAATGGAACTAAGCATGGCATTCATGACATATATTGCTAAACATTTGTTAGACGATCAAAATGAAGATATTTTAAGGAAAAGTTATGTTGATTTATGTCAAGCCACATCATCTATTGTGCTATACCAAAAACGTAGATTATCAAATAGACATCATATAATTATTACTGTTTTTATTTCATTAATGAACACTTTATTTGCAAACACCAAAATAATCACCACAGATGGTGGTTTAGCATTTGAAAGATTGGTAAGTAATTTTTGTGAACCTAATATTCATTACCTATCCGTCAAACACTTAGATAATACATCAAAAGATGTTGAAATCAACAATGCATTAGCACACACAAAATCGGGTCTTAGAAAGTATATTCCTGTTTTAATTTTTAATTATATCAGGTTTTATTTGCAATATCAAGTTGATTTGACAGTGAAACCACATCTTGCTAATTCCGTCTACATGATGCTCGATCTTTTAACATCAAACGAATTGAATTATATTAACAAATCGTTAGAAAATCAAGGACGTCTTGTTTTCAAGACTATATATGATGAATATAAAAAATTCTACAAATGGAATGAAGATGTTTAAATGGACATACTTTATATTTGTGATGACACCCATTTGTATAAAAAAACTTTATAGATTACTTTTAGTTAAGAAACGCATTTTGCTCACATGAATTCGCTACGAAAAGAAAATACTTCTTTTTTTTTAAATTTTCTTTTTTCATTTTTCATTTTTCATTTTTCATTTTTCATTTTTCCTTTTCAATTTTTTCCAAAATAGCTATTTTTTAAGTAATCTTCAAGCTATTCCATTCAAACAAAGAACGCCACAAGTATGGTCGAAATCACTGAACTTGAAAATGATGCCGCAGTTGACGCATTAGTCGATGAATGGGAGAGAAGAAAAGTTAATGAAAAGAAAGAAAAAAAAACGGAAGAAGGGCCAAATACTAATACTAATGGTGTACCAGAACTACCTCCACAACTTGCTGAAGTCTCATCTAAATCCACCGATGAACTTATGGCAGAACTTAACAAACTTCCATTTTTTATGAATAATTTAGAAACTGAAGGTGAGGAAGAGAGACCCGAAATTGAAGCGTTAAAGGCATTAGCATATGAAGGTGAACCAGATGAAGTTGCTGAAAATTTTAAAAAACAGGGTAATAATTCTTATAAAATAAAACAATATAAAGATGCTGTTGAATTCTATACCAAAGGTCTTAATGTTTGTTGCGATGTGAAACACATCGATGCAGCATTATACTTAAACAGAGCGGCATGTAATTTAGAATTACAAAACTACAGAAGATGTATTAATGATTGTAAAGAATGTTTATTAAGACAACCAAAGAATGTTAAAGCGTTATATAGAGCAGCGAGAGCATATTTTGCAATTGAACATTATGATGATGCATTATCAGTTTTACAATTTGCAGATTCCATCGATGATAAGAATGCCGCTGTAAACATACTCATAAAGAAAGTCGAAGGAAAAATTAAATACATTGAAGATCTTAAGGAGAAAAAGAAGAAAAAGGAGGAAGAAAAGTTAAAGGTTGAGCTTGATTTACAAAAGGCAATAGACATGAGAGGAATGACGTCCATACATTCATCATATGGTACAGATACTATTGGAGATGCAAAAATCCATTTAGAAGATGCACATGACGTTGAAACACAATTAATTATTCCCACAATCGTGATATACCCAACAGTTGATGAATTCGATGTGGTCAGTGAAGTCGGCGAATTAACTACACCATTAGAATTAATGGAAATTGTGATGGATAGACCAGAGGAATTTTTCCATGATGGCAAACATGATAACTTTAAGCCAAAGAAACTTGAGGCATATATGGAAACCGAAGATGGTGGATTGGTCAAGATTCCCAAGAAAAGTGCTATCAATCAATTGTTGACGTCACAAAAACCGAGAATTCCTCTTTTTGACGATATATTAAGAGTTTATTTTGTCCCCAAAGTCGATTCAGCTGAATGGATTTCAAAATGGAAAAAGCAAGATGCTCTCTCCAAAAGAGTATAGATATATTCATGTACCAACAAACAAACCTTTGTATCTTAGTAAAATAGTATTAGATCAATAGTAATTATTAATAATAAAATGTGTCGCTCTTAAGCAGAAAATTTTTTTTCTTCACTTTCTCCATGATTTTGTGAATTGGTTTTCCTTTTCTTCAGAAGTAACTCTTTTTTTTCGGTCTTCACTCAACGCAAGGATATTTCACGCAATATTTAATTATTAATGTCTCTAACAGTTAAAAGAAAAAGAGTGTCCTCTGGTTTAACTGTCTCTCAAAAGGTTTTTGTCCGATCCAGAAACGGAAATGCATCTAAAGTTGTTAGAGAACACTATTTAAGAGATGATATTCCATGTTCATGCAGAGCATGTGAACAATGTTTTCCGCTTTATAAAGCAGGACCATCTGGTATAATTCCACGTCCCATTCTATCAGAATCTCCATTAAATTTGAAATCAGACAATATTGGTAAACATTATGTTGTTATTGATACCAATATTGTTCTTAATGCAATTGATATTTTAGAGAATGATAAAGTTTTTTATGATGTTATTATTCCACAAACTGTTTTAAATGAAGTCCGTAATCAAAGTTACCCAATTTATATGAGGTTAAGAACATTAACAAAGAATGAAGACAAAAGGTTTATTGTTTTTCATAATGAATTTAAAGCATCCACATACGTTGCGAGAAAACATGGTGAAATAATAAATGATTATAATGATAGATTAATTAGACAAACTGCAAAATTTTACAATGAACATCTTTCTGAACTAGGTATTAAAACCTTATTAATCACGGGAGATAAAGCAAACAAAGATTTAGCTTCTAAAGACGGTATTTTATCATACACTGTTCATGAATATATCAACTTATTACCAAACAGTGAGGAATTAAAGGATATGTTGCCATCTACTGAATCGTTTATCAAAACAATCAACGAAATCAAATATCCAGAATATTATTCAAGTGCTAGAATGATGGGTGGTATTAAGAATGGTAGTTTATATCAAGGAAATATTAGTATATCATCTTATAACTTTTTAGAAGGTACTGTTTCTGTTTCAAATATGCCAAAACCACTTTTAATTTTAGGTAGAGAAAATTTAAATAGGGCTTTCAATGGTGATCAAGTTGTTGTAGAGTTATTACCTAAGAATAAGTGGAAAAAACCATCCACCGAAATTATTGATGAAGAAACAATTAATAAAAACGAATTAGGTGATAATGACGATAATGAAGTTATAATTACTGATAAAGAAAGAAAATTATTAACTCAAGAAGCAATTAAGGCACAAGGTAATGTAAATGATGATGAAAAGATTGTTCCAACAGGAAAAGTTGTTGGTATCATAAAGAGAAGTTGGAGACTTTATGTTGGTCAATTATCGCCGAACTCTATTAGAAAAGATGAGGTTGTTAGTAATGCGGCGAAAAACGTTTTTGTCATTTTAATGGATAGATCGTTACCAAAAATCAGGATTAGAACAAGACGTGCCAAGGAATTAATTGGGAAAAGAATTGTTGTTGCAATTGACAATTGGGATCCTAATTCTAAATTTCCAAGTGG
Organism: Pichia sp. NRRL Y-12824; assembly: GCA_030560915.1. NCBI lineage: Eukaryota > Fungi > Ascomycota > Pichiomycetes > Pichiales > Pichiaceae > Pichia > Pichia sp. NRRL Y-12824. Next base: position 54,779 of record JAKTWG010000027.1, on the reverse strand, counting down.
CCACTTTGTTCGAACATTAGGTGAAATTGAAGATAAAGATGCTGAACAAGAAGCTTTGTTATTAGAACATGATGTTGAATATAGACCATTTTCGAAAAACGTTTTAGCATGTCTACCAAAAGAAGGACATGATTGGAAGGTTCCCGAAGATTTAGACAATGGTGATCCATTATTAAATAAGAGAAAGGATTTAAGAGACAGATTAATTTGTTCTATTGATCCACCTGGGTGTGTTGATATAGATGATGCACTACATGCTAGAAAATTACCAAATGGTAATTATGAAGTTGGCGTCCATATTGCTGATGTTACTCATTTCGTTAAAGCTGGTACTCCATTAGATCAAGAAGGTGCATCTAGAGGTACGTCTGTTTATCTTGTTGACAAAAGAATTGATATGTTACCCATGCTACTTGGTACAGATTTATGTTCATTGAAACCATATGTCGATAGATTTGCATTCTCTGTATTGTGGGAAATGGATGAAAATGCGAACATTTTACATGTTCAGTTTACCAAATCTATTATTAAATCTAGAGAAGCGTTTGCTTATGAACAAGCACAACTAAGAATCGATGATAACTCCAAACAAGATGATTTAACTCAAGGTATGAGAATTTTATTACAGCTTTCCAGAAAATTAAAACAAAAGAGATTGGATGCAGGTGCATTGAATTTAGCATCACCAGAAGTTAAAGTTCATACAGATAGTGAAACTTCAGATCCAAATGAAGTTGAAATTAAAAAGTTGCTTGATACCAATTCTTTAGTCGAAGAATTTATGTTATGTGCTAATATTTCTGTTGCAAGGAAGATCTATGATGCATTTCCACAAGTTGCAATGTTACGTCGTCATGGTGAACCACCAGCTACCAATTTTGAACAGTTGAATGATGTTTTACGTATTAAGAAGGGATTATCAATATCAACTGAAAGTAGTAAATCATTAGCAGATTCATTGGATAGATGTGTTGATCCAAAAGATCCATATTTTAATACTTTGATTAGAATTATGGCTACAAGATGTATGATGGCTGCAGAATATTTTGCATCAGGTAATTTCAGTTATGCCGAATTCAAGCATTATGGTTTAGCAGTGGATATTTACACACATTTTACATCACCAATTCGGAGATATTGTGATGTTGTGGCGCATAGACAATTGGCAGCAGCTATTGATTATGAGCCATTACATGAAGTTCATATGGATAAGAATAAGATGGATTTGGTTGTTAAGAATATTAATAAACGTCATAGAAATGCTCAATTTGCAGGTAGAGCAAGTATTGAATATTATGTTGGACAAGTCATGAAAAACAATCAAAGTGATCAGGAAGGTTATGTCATTAAAGTCTTTTCCAATGGTATCGTTGTTCTTGTTCCTAAGTATGGTGTTGAAAGTTTAATTAAATTAGAAATTCTCGGTGATGTTAATTCTTCACATTTTGATGAAGATAACTACAGTTTGACGTTTGTTAGTAAATCAGGCAAAGAAAGAACTGTTTCTGTCTTTGATCAGGTTGATGTTTCGATTGAATCAATTCTTGATGATTTTACTGGTAAGAGAAAGGTTCAACTGTACCTCAAATAAGGAGCTCTACTGATTATATAGAAAAGTAAGTTGTAATATAAAGCTAAAAAATATCGTAAAATGAAAAATAAAAAAATTCGATCTTCATGTTTAGTGTTGACAAAAAAATTTTGCGCGAAAAATCAAAGATTAGTTTTTTCCAATAACACGAACACCATTAAGACCTTGTTCAACATGAACGGGTTTTGAGATGGCGAAAAAAAATAAAGATTTGGAAAATTTATCAAATATCTTAATAAACAAACCATGTCTAATTTAGGATTACAGGTAAGGCAAGCTGCTGGCTCTATTGACAGTGTTGTTGCGGACTATGCCGTTGGATACATGCAGCATATTTTGCACTCTACTGAAGATGCAGTTTTAGCACAACAATTAGATGCTTCCAAGGAGGTTTCATTCATAGTACAATTGCTTATTAGTGCCGGTGGTGATTCCCAAAAGGTTAAACAACTTGGTGAAAAACTGCAAGAAAATATGGAAAAACAATTAAAGGACAACATGGCCAAATTAGAAATTACTGGTGATACGTCCAAAAGATTATTAGATATTAGTTTGATTAATAGTAAACAAAGAGAACTAGATTCTTCGCTGGCTTTGTTGCAATCGACAGATATTGAACATACAGGTAGAACTATTGAAAGTAGAGTTGATAAAAAAAAATTACAAAAAGCTGAAGCTAAAATTGCGAAGAAAGTTGCTAAGAGAAACAATAAGTTTGTTCAATATGAAGCATCTAAGCTTATTAATGAACAATCTAAAGAAGATTATGATTCTTTCTTCTTAAAAGTTAATCCGATTGAATTTGGTGCTGGTGCAGGTAAATCGAAAGATATTAAGATTGATACTTTTGATTTATATGTTGGTGAGGGTCAAAGAATTTTAAGTAATGCATCATTATCATTAGCATATGGTAAAAGATATGGTTTGGTTGGTCAAAATGGTATTGGTAAATCTACCTTGTTAAGAGCATTATCAAGAAGAGAATTGGATATTCCAAGACATATTACTATTTTGCATGTTGAACAAGAACTTAGAGGTGATGATACAATTGCACTTCAATCGGTTTTAGATGCAGATGTTTGGAGAAAACAATTATTATTTGAAGAAGAAAGAATTGAAGAAAGAATTAATGAAATTGAAAAGTTAAAGGAAGAATTTGAAGAAGAATCTTTAGAAATGAAGAAATTAGAAAACGAACAAGCAGATTTGACTGATAAATTAGAAGAAGTTCATGATAAATTAGGCGAGATTGAAAGTGATAAGGCAGAAGCTAGAGCATCCTCTATTTTATATGGTTTAGGTTTTAGTCAAGAAGCACAAAAAAGACAAACCAAATCATTTTCTGGTGGTTGGAGAATGAGATTATCATTAGCAAGAGCATTATTTTGTAAACCAGATTTATTATTGTTAGATGAACCTACTAATATGTTGGATGTTCCATCGAGTGCTTACTTAGGTAATTATTTACAAACCTATCCAGCAACCGTTTTAGTCGTTTCTCATGATCGTGCATTTTTGAATGAAGTTGCAACAGATATAATTCATCAACATTCTGAAAGATTAGATTACTATAGAGGTGCTAATTTTGATTCTTTCTATTCCACAAGAGAAGAAAGACTTAAAAATCAAAAGAGAGAATATGATAATCAAATGGCATATAGAGAACATTTACAAGCGTTTATTGATAAATTCAGATATAATGCAGCTAAATCTTCTGAAGCGCAATCTAGAATTAAGAAGCTTGAAAAATTACCAGTTTTAGAAGCCCCTGAAGAAGATAAACAAATTACATTCAAATTTCCAGATCCAGAGAAGTTGTCACCACCAATTTTACAATTATTGGATGTTAGTTTTGGATATGATCCAAAAAATTTATTATTGAATCATGTTGATTTAGATATTCAAATGAATTCTAGAGTTGCATTGGTTGGTGCAAATGGTTGTGGTAAAACTACTTTATTAAAAGTTTTAATGGGGAATAATATACCATTAGATGGATCAGTTTCTAAGAATTCTAGATTAAGAATTGGGTATTTTGCACAACATCACGTTGATGGAATGGATTTAACCAAAAATGCAGTTGAATGGATGAGTGAGAAATATCCTGGTAAAACGGACGAAGAATACAGACGTCATTTAGGATCTTTCGGTATTACTGGTCCATTAGCATTACAAAGAATGCAATTATTATCGGGTGGTCAAAAATCAAGAGTTGCATTTTCAGCATTATGTTTGACCAATCCACATATATTAATTATGGATGAACCTTCGAATCACCTGGATACTTCAGGTTTAGATGCACTTTCTGGCGCATTAAATAGATTCCAGGGTGGTGTCTTGATGGTTTCGCATGATGTGACAATGATTAAAGAAGTGTGTAACGAAATATGGGTGAGTGAAGATGCTACAGTGTACAGATTTGATGGTAGTATTGATGACTACAAGAAATACATTCTCACGAAGGCAGATGCTAGCGGTGTGGTGAAGAAACACTAGAGGTATCATCAGATATTGTATAAAGAATCTATGGATAATCTAAGCTATTCCAACGTAAACCAATCCCGGCCCTATACTTGACACTTACCATGGGATGACGTAACTGAAACCCTAGCGAAACCGTTTGCGGGAAAGCGGGTATTTGCCCGATTGGGAAGGTGGATAGCTGAACGTGGACGGTTGTTTTTGTTATTCTTTTCTTTCTTTGCATTTTGTTATTTATAGCTGTTTTTTTACGATAACCGAGGTGTTTGGTTTGACAACTTTTTCGAAGAGCTTTGAAGGATGTATAAATTGATTGCTTTTTCCCTGTATTGAAGAGAGCAGTCTTTTCTTTCTTTTCAGATCCTTATCTTTTTATTTTATTTTCTTTCCCTTCTGCATCACACGCTCACACAAACACTTACTCATTTAAACACAATGCTTTTTAGAAACACTTTACTCGCTGCTGCTTCTGCTGCTCTTGCTTCTGCTGCTGATGACGTCTACTTAGTTGTCAAGTCTGATAATACCGAAATTAACGGTAACACTCTTGGTTTCCCACACTCTGGTGCTGGTATCAATTATGCTTTCTTGGGTACTTCTCCTCAATCCCAAGCTTTATCATACGACGAATCAACCAAGGGATTATTCAACAACGATGGTGGCTTACCATTTCCGCAAGCTTTTGCTGTCTCTGGTGGTTACGTCAGAGTTTCCGTTGAAGGTCAAGATGCTGAATACACTTTTGATGACAACACCTTATTAGTCAATGGTACTGCTGATGCATTTTATGCATGTAAGAACACTGGTGATCCATACAATTATTCTGCAAGATCTTACGAACTTATGTACTACACATCTGATGCTCCAGAAGGTTGTCTTCCATTAACTCTTGAAAAGACCGAAGGTGGTGCTTCTTCTTCCTCTTCTTCTGCTGCTCCACAGCCATCTGTTACTTCCGAATACCCAGGTTCTGCTGCTAAATACGCTCCAGCTGGTGCTTTTGCAATTTTAGCTGGTGCTGCCGCTGCTTTAATCTAAAATAATTTATTTGTCTTAATGTCATTTTTTATTTATTTATACCTATATGTCCTTTCTTATTACTCTAATATCTAATCTAATCTAATTTATTTTATTCAATTTATCTAATCTAACAACTTAATTTATCCTAAGTTGCTGTAATTATTTAGTTATCTGACTTTACACAGTGTTGTAAAAATACAATGTCTAGAAATTCAATCCAAAAATCTTTTTTAGGTATTCTAAAAAATATGTTCATCAATCCTAGGTAATGATTTTTTATATATCAAATGTTATGAAGATATGGTTATTTTGATTAGCAAGTCTAAATGTTGTCGTTCTACATGTCTGCAATGAGTATAATATTTACATGCATGTATTCTTCCTTGGTCATTTGAGATGAATGTATATAGGGTGGTCGACTTGTTGCTCGGACTAGCGACGATCGACGTTGAATTTTGTTCAGTGTTAGCATTTGGGGTAAGTCGGGTCCGATTTCAATACGGATGTAGTTTATTCAGAAAAGTTAGTAAGAGAGAGATATAGTAAAAGATGATATGTGTAAGGGTTGGTATTTACTCGTGATTTTCCAAAAACTATCATTGAAGGTATAAAACAACTTCATAAGTTAACCCACTCGCCGCACGTGACATATAGAAGGGCAGAATTATGGATGCCACAATAGCGGCAAATCTTCAACGAAGACACAAATACCCCCTTTTAAAAACCTTTTTCTTGATAGTAGTGTTGACAGAGAACCAACTCCATCAACACGAAAAATATTAACCAAAAAATATCTTTTGGTTAATACACGCTAAACTATCAGTAATTGTTTTAATTGCTGAACCAAATACGGGTACGTCTGAGGTAAGAGATTGCAAATATATTGGTGCAGCATTTTTACGAGTCGTTGCACTAATAGGAACTTTTATGATTAATCTTATTCTTGGTACGTTTATTTTTTTCGAAACATTTCACAATGTTTTCTTTTCTTGTGCACAACATACTTAATGTAGGTGCAGGAACATGTACTATGTAAATTACAAGAAAGAAGTAATTGAAATTTAGTATGGAGTGGGCCGTTTTTTAGATATGCGTCTACCGTCCAGCGTCCACCATCCAACTTCGATCGACATTATCGGAGCAACCCATTGACTTCGTTCAGAAGTCACTAATTATCGAATAGTTGATACATCATGACCGAATATAAACTACGGAGACGTGTTCCTCACGTAGTCCATCCCACGATATTCAGCGGGGCTCTACCCCGGATTTGGTGGCTGGTCATCGGGGCGTGCCGTATCCATTGCAATGGAGTTACCCATTTCCAAAAAACGCATGACGGTGTCAAAAAAAGAAGAAAAAATAGAAACCAGCATCTCCGGAAACGTGCTTAATTTCCCCGAATTACATCACGGCATGTTGATTTTTCCATGCTAAAAATAGATTTTGTTGTTGATGGCTCGTCGCATTTTTGTATAAGAACCCTTGCTGAACCTGATATTTTTCCTGCTGCAATTCCTAAATACTCTCAACTCTCTGAAAACTTCTTCTCACAAACTACACACACATATAAACACATAAGTTAAACACAATGCTTTTTAGAAACACTTTACTCGCTGCTGCTTCTGCTGCTCTTGCTTCTGCTGCTGATGACGTCTACTTAGTTGTCAAGTCTGATAATACCGAAATTAACGGTAACACTCTTGGTTTCCCACACTCTGGTGCTGGTATCAATTATGCTTTCTTGGGTACTTCTCCACAATCCCAGCCTTTAACTTATGATGAATCAAATAAGGGATTATTCTACAATGGTGCTGGCTTGCCACAGGCTTTTGCTGTCTCTGGTGGTTACGTCAGAGTTTCTGTTGAAGGTCAAGATGCTGAAATCACCTTCGATGACAACACCTTACTAGTCAATGGTACTGCTGATGTATTTTATGCATGTAAGAACACTGGTGATCCATATAATTATTCTGCAAGATCTTACGAACTTATGTACTACACGTCTGATGCTCCAGAAGGTTGTCTTCCATTAACTCTTGAAAAGACCGAAGGTGGTGCTTCTGCATCTCCATCTGGTTCTCAATCTACTGTTCCACCGATCACTACTCTTTCCTCATCATTATTACCCCCATCTGGTTCTCAATCTACTGTTCCACCAATCACTACTCTTTCCTCATCATCATTACCCCCATCTGGTTCTCAATCTACTGTTCCACCAATCACTACTCTTTCCTCATCATCATTACCCCCATCTGGTTCTCAATCTACCGTTCCACCAATCACTACTCTTTCTTCAACATCCTCTGCACCTGAACCATCAGTTACTTCAACTTTCCCAGATGGTGCTGCAAGTTATGGACCAGCAGGTGCACTTGTGCTTTTTGCTGGTGTTGCTGCAGTATTAATCTAATTTAGTTGACGATTTTTGCTGTCTAATTTTTCTTCTTGATAAACCTTGTTTTATTTTTGGTTTTTATTTTTATTTATTTTTCTCTCGTTCTCTTTCTCTTTCTTCCTTTTCTAGCATTATATATCTATTTGTACCACGTCGTTATTAATTTGTCAACATTACTAAAAAATTACTCCTATACACCGTTTCTATAGCCACTTCCCCAGGAGCATCTCGGCGGTTCAGTTCCCGAGAAATCACCAGATGCAGCGGCTTAAACACCGACACTATAAAATTTGACACAAACTGACGTAGTTTTCGGTTTAATCTCAGTCTTTCTATAACAAGATACCAAGATAAAGAAAACCCTTTGCTAGTATTCTTTTCGAGTATGTTGATTATTTTCTTTTTTTTTTTCACAATCACAAACACTTCTCTTTCTTCAGTTTTAGTTTAACTAATCTTACACTCATTTGTGTAGTTCTTTGCTCAATTTCAACATTTTAAGTTTGACTAAAGACGTCATGTGAGGAAAAAATTCATTTAATTCCCTATATCAATTATTTAATACTATACAATTATTAAAAATTATTTAGACTTGTTTTTTTTCTTTTAATTCTTTTCTCCATTTTTTAAACTCTTCAGTTAACATACCTCCATTATCACCATCGTATGGCGATAATAATTTGTTTGAGGTTGTTTCATCATTTTCGGATAAATTAACAAACATACTGTTCTTTGCGGGATCAAATTCTAGTCTATAAGTTTTAGTGGCATCATCGAGTGATATACTTTCTTCTAACCAATTTAATATACCACTTAAAAATTTTATTGATTGCATCGATTTATTAACAACTTTTAAGTTTGGATTTTGTTGATGTCTTTGAACACTTATTGGATTGTTTTTAATAAGTAGTGGAATTTCTTCTGTTTTAAACTCTTCAATACTACGAATATTCATACTACCATCTCTGAAAGCATAAATAATTCTAGGAACTCCAACTAAGAAACATTGTGCCCAAGTTTTCAGTAATTTATTTTCAAAATTAAAAACTTTAGATGGTTCATTTAACGGACCAGTAGTTTTCAACTCAACGTAATGTGACAATGGGTCTGATCCATCAGTTGGTTTATAATCATAAACACAATCAACTTCAGCACCTAATAATAATGATGTTGAACCAATTGTAGTTTTAACAATAATACCATATTCCTCAATATTATTAACTTCTAATTTGTTTCTCTTTTCAATTTCCTTTCTGGTACATTGTGCCCATGGTTTTGGTAAGGTCGCAATAGTTTCAAATTTATAGCCTGAATAAATAAATTTCCTTTGAATATCGTTCATTGATTTATTTTCCTCTTCTTGGACATATCTTCTAAATTCAATATCTGACTGTAAGAAAAGCTGCCCATCAAAAACAACAATGTTATATATAAAGCTATCTCTGTTTTCATATGGTAATAACATCAAAGTTCTCATTAATCCTCTCCAAGTAATTAATTTTGCAGATATTTTTTTATTATGTTTTTTTTCATATTCCATAATACTTCCCAAAAGACCAGTGAAATCACCATAATCTAAATTTGGATTCTTTTTGAAACTAGAAATACCTCCACCAAGGTCAATACAATTTTGTGAACTCATATCATTGTCTGGGAGATAATAATAGCTTAATTGTGAATCATCGAAAGTAATGTTATTTTCAATATCTCTTGAAAAACTTCCCAATTCCTTTGGCCTTTTCACAGTTGCATTCTCTGAAAATTTTCTAATTGAATATGTAGAGTGCATCGTTAATCTTAAATTATTGAGCCTTAAGAAATTTTTGTGATGAATAAATACAGTAAGAAAAATAGTTTCAAACATTTTCATGTTTCAAAAAGATAATGAAAAAAAAAATTAAAACTGCAGTGTGCACTACAATTGTCATGTCGTGATCGACGCGTCGATAAAATTTAAAATGCCAACATCCGGATAAAAACAATAAATATTGAATATAAAGCTAAATTTTTTAGTCTAAATTATTGACTAACATTACATATAAAATGTACCAACATGATAAAAGCATTTTCAAAAATTGCGAAATACTTAAAAATAAAAAAATAAGTAAATTTCTATAAATGGTTTAAATTATTCTAAAACAATAACTTTTCAAATTTATTTTAAGTTGTTAAAAATGTAAGTTTCCGACAATAAAGGGCTCGGAACACAGAAAACAACATTTTCATGACCTCTTGTTAAAATAGCAGCTCATAGAACGTTATCTAGCACTTCCAAAACAGATATCCTCAATTATCGTGACAAATTCTTTGTTATACAACCAGAAATTTTTAGCGGCTAACCCTTACTCCCGCTAAGAACTCAAAATTCCGACAAGATTCTCACCATGAAAATTGTATATCGATAGTTGGTTTCCTCTTTTCTTACTTGTGCTTCTTTCTTTTTTCCTGATTTTGATTTTAAGTATTTCACATTGTTGTTTTCTTTATTTTTTTGATATCCATACACACAATGAGTTACACCTTAAACATTGCGGGTAAGGCACCAGCTATCGACTATGCATTACTGACTGCTGCTGCTTTTGTTAACACTTCGTCTGATGGCGATGTCAAGCTTAACTTCATCGATGCAAAGACTGTTTCTAAAGACGTTACAACTTCCGCTCAACTTTTAAAGGGTGAAGAGTCTGTTGATACTGATTCTACTGCAATTCTTAACAGCTTAGCAACTGAGTTCCCAGATGTCATTTTAGCAAAGGAAGAATCTCAAGAATGGATTAAATTTTCCTATGAAAAATTACTTGTCAAGGATTTTAAGAAATTATCTGTTGACTTAGAAACCATCGAAGCACATTTGAATCTTAGATCCTTTTTTATTGGTTACAAAATTAGCGCTGCAGATATTGCAATTTGGGGTGCACTAAGAGCCAATCCAGTCATGGGTTCAGTCATCAAGAACTCAGTTTATGTCAATGTTACCAGATGGTACCAATTCTTAGAGTCCGATAAGAGATTTGGTGAAGTGGCAACCTTATTATCTGCTTCTCTTGCTGAAATGAAGAAATTAGCAAAGAATGGAAAGAAGGAAGTCCACAAGGCAAATTTCGAAATTGATCTTATTGATGCAAAGGATGGTGAAGTCGTTACTAGATTCCCACCTGAACCTTCTGGATACTTACATATTGGACATGCAAAGGCTGCTGTTTTAAATCAATATTTTGCTAATGCTTATCATGGTAAATTAATTATTAGATTTGATGATACCAATCCATCTAAGGAAAAGACCGAATTCCAAGATTCTATTATTGAGGATTTACAATTATTAGGTATTAAGGGTGATAAAATTACTTACTCTTCTGACTACTTCCAAGAAATGTACGAATTAGCTATTAAGATGATCAAGGAAGGTAAGGCATACTGTGATGACACTCCGTTAGAAAAGATGAGAGCTGAAAGAATGGATGGTATTAAATCCGAAAGAAGAGACAGAACTGTTGAAGAAAATTTAAAAATCTTTACTGAAGAAATGAAAAACGGTACTGAAGAAGGTTTAAAGAACTGTGTTAGAGCAAAGATTGACTACACTGCATTAAACAAGACTTTAAGAGATCCAGTTATTTACAGATGTAACTTAACTCCACATCATAGAACTGGTACTGCATGGAAGATCTATCCAACTTACGATTTCTGTGTCCCAATTGTTGATGCATTGGAAGGTGTTACTCACGCTTTAAGAACTATTGAATACAGAGATAGAAATGCACAATATGAATGGATGTTAAACGCTTTAGGTTTAAGAAAGGTCCACATTTGGGATTTTGCTAGAGTTAACTTCGTTAGAACCTTATTATCTAAGAGAAAGTTACAATGGTTTGTTGACAAGAATCACGTTCCAAATTGGGATGATCCAAGATTCCCAACTGTTAGAGGTATTAGAAGAAGAGGTATGACCGTTGAAGGTTTGAAGAACTTTATTATTTCCCAAGGCCCATCCAAGAATATTATTAACTTAGACTGGAACATTATCTGGTCCGCTAATAAGAAGATCATTGATCCAATTGCTCCAAGACACACTGCTCTGGCTTCTAAAGACTTAGTTACTGTTAACATCGTTGATGGCCCAGAACTACACGCTGAAAAGAAAGCAAAGCACAAGAAGAATCCAGCTGTTGGTGAAAAGGATGTTTATTATTCATCAAAGGCATTAATTGAACAAATTGATGCAGCTGCGATTAAAGATGGTGAAGAAGTTACTTTTATGGACTGGGGTAACGTCATCTGTACCAAGGTTAACAAGGATGCTGATGGTAAAGTGGTTTCTATTGATGCTAAATTGCACTTAGAAGGTGATTTCAGAAAGACTGAAAAGAAATTAACCTGGTTAGCAGCTGAAAAGAACACTAAGGTTGAATTGGTTGATTTTGATCATTTGATTACTAAAGACAAATTAGACGAAGGTGATAACTTTGAAGACTTCCTTACCCCAGAGACCAGGTTTGTTACTGAAGCTATTGCTGATGTCAATGTTGAACAAATGAAGGTTGGTGATATAATTCAGTTTGAAAGAAAGGGTTATTACATCTTAGATTCTAACAAGGATGGTAAGTACGTTTTCTTCACCGTCCCAGATGGTAAGCAAAAGAAATAAGTACCTAATCTTTGTAATTTATAAACTTTTTGTATGCTGTTTAGAGTCTCTTAACATCGCTCACTGGTTTTAGACATTTTATTAGATCATAATCGAACCTAATAATTTTTTGTTTGCAACCTGGGTTCACTACTGGCTATTTTATTGGCCGGTTTGGAAAAAAGATATCTCACATCTTCAAATTTTATTACTTACACAAAAAATAAACCGTGTCAGCAATTTCATTATCGCATAAAATATGAGAAAGATCACATTGTTTGTGAGGCTTTCCTTCGTATTTATTTAATATGCTTCTAACAAGTTCGTACATTTGCTCAAGCCGAATATATCATTATTGTCTCATGATAACAAAAATGATGTTAGGAAAACATGCAAAAACTATATAAAAACCTGTTAGTATATAATTCTAAAAACGTTTTCAAATTTGGTGTACGTGTTTTACCTAAAGGTATCTTTAAATTCAGGACCATCTGCCACAACGCTTTTTTCTTTTTGTCATTATTAATGACTGTCTGCTGTCTTTGCTTCCGGTTTTTCTTTGAACATCAAACATGGAGTTTAGTGATTGCAGACTTAGCTAAAAGGTATTTCCCAATGCTGAAACTATATACTTCCTCTATTTACACCTAAAAAATCAAAATATAGTCTAATGTTCAAAGACATTCAAATTAGTGGGAAACTAAAAAATCTGACAACAAAAAACAAGTAAAAATTTAGTCTGTTTCTTACTCACATAATGTTGATTTTGCGGCGGCACCGCAGTATATCTGGTCAAACAATAATTTAGTCACCTTTCATTATTTGCCGAAGTTCGTCAATTAAACTCTCAGGTATGCCGCAAGATGGCCTACATGTTTATTACTTACACAATTTTTAAAACAATTCAAAATCAGCGATTGATGTTTGAAGTTAAATTATTCAAAACTAATTTAGTTAAATATATCATTTTTTTAATTTTGAAATAATTAGATACCTTACGAAAATTTCAAATATTGAAACTATAACACTCAATCCAATTGCAATAATTAACATTTTTGTAATTTTTGTCATCTTTCTTTCTGCCAGAGAATCTGATAAAATGTCAAAAAAGTCCAAGAAAACTTTACATCGATCATTTATAACTTCAACTCTTTGTTCAATCTCCAAATAATCTCTAACTGCATTATATAATGGATGTAAACCAGGTTCTATTGACCAAAAATACTCAGGAGTATCAAGAACATTAGACAATAAATTAACTTCACTACGTAATTGGAACAATCTTCCTGTTTTTGTTAACAATCTCTTTGTAGTATAGTTTTGTAGTTTACCGGTTAAGGCTAATGCTTTGGGAAGTTTTGAAATTGAATTTAAAACATTAGACATTTTACTTTCAAACAATGATAATTTTGTAGATTGTGCAATTGCATGTGACATTGTTAATTTTATCAGATGATCACCAGATTTCAATGTAATCATATCATTGTAAATACGTGGCGTTGGAACATCTCTATTATATTCAAAATGGAATTCTTCAGTTTCAATATCATGTTCAGAAACAGGTTTTATTATTAATGATAATCCATTGTCATCATTTTCATTATCGTCATCAAATTCAGAACCTGCCAGACTGTCATTATCACTTGTATTTGATAAAACAATAATATCATCATCGTCTACCTCATCATCTTCTTCCTCTTCTTCTTCATCATCATCATCAAATTCACCAGGTTGAATTTTAGCAAAAACCAAATCAGCAAGAATATTTTTTTCATGGATTTCACTAAAATTCCAAAAAACAACAACACCATAATCAAGAATAAACATTTCAGCATGTTTACTCAAATCTGGTAAATGCGAATGTTTTTGTTTGAATGAATACCGTCTCTTAGAAATTTTTTCTTGTTTATTTTTATCACAATCACCGCTATTATTTTCACAAGAATTGGAAGTTGTAAAACTGGACGCCAAACTTTCATCCTTCTTTTCATTTTCTTTGATCAATACGTTATTACCATCAATCACATTATTAGACTTATAAGTTTTATCATTTTTTTTTGAACCAACTGAATTAAGTGAATTGTCTGATTGTGTTGAATTAATAGAATCCGAGCGATTTTCATTTATACTATCTCGAATTTCTTGTTCCATAACACTTTCAGTGGGACTGCTACTCACAAAAAATTGAGGTTCTGATGGATTAAAATCATTTGGATTCGGAGAATCTGAAATATCGACATTATTTGAAACTTCGTTGTTTTCATGATCTGCTCCTGAATAAAATTCATAATGATGATCTCTTTCTTCAGACTTATTAATGAAATGTTCCATCAACTGAATACCTCTTTGCATCTTTAAAGATGTATTCGACTGAACTCTATAGCCATTTTCACCAGGCAGTAAAGGTAAAGAATATGGAATATATAAAACTTCGTCATATAATCTTGGTAGAACCATATGATATTTAGATAAAAATTTGGATGTTAATTTTAAATTGAAACCTTCAGCAATTAAATAAGCCGTAACTCTTGGATATTCTTGTTCTCTTTGTTCCTTTGTCATTTTTTCAGCCTTTGTTCTACTATTTATTTCTTGAAAAATATTATCAGTTGTTGACTTTTCTCTTGAGTTTATATCATTATTCATTTCGTTCTCAGGTATAAGAACTAATTTTTGTGTAACTTTAGAAGTTCTACTTGGTAAGTTTTTCACATATTGTGGTACTTTTTGGATGTTTTTACGTTGGTGAAGATATCCATTAGTCATAAATCTTGGTGCTTCACGTTGCCTGGAAGAAGGTATATCACTAATATTGGAAGTTAAATTTGACACAGAAATATTTGAATACTTCGAGTTTGAAGGCCGTCTCATACTTTTCACCAAAGTTGAAACACGGTCTTGTGTTCGCTCATTTTTAGTTTTAAGTTGCTCTAATTTATGACCTGCAAATGGAGCCTTGATTTGGTTTTTTCTAACATCAGTGACTAGGATTGATGGCGATCTTTTTGCAGTAGACACTGGGGGTGTTGCACCAACCGTCTGCTCTCTTTTTCCCGCCGGTAATGACGAGTGCATTTTACGTAATTTTCCTCTCTCTTCTGGATTCCCTCCCGTGCTTTCTTTGCTCATTTTCCCTCATGCAAAGAACACCAGACCCATACCCTTTCATTCAGCAAACACACGTGTACAAGCCCGTTGCCTAATCGGGAAAAGGCGAGGCGGGCGATTGCTCTGCGCGGGCAACGACATGAATTGGCCAAGTGACGGGATAGGTAGGTTGTGTATAGTGCTGTAGTGGTGACGTTGGGAACAGCAAAGAGCTTAGTTGCGGGACATCACAGCCATGAGTGATAGTGACGACGATCTTTTAGAGTTAGCTGGAATTGGTTCTGATGGAGAGAGCGATTATGAACCACAAGTTGCCAAGAGCAGACGTGGTGGTTCTAACAAAAGAACAATTGACGATTCTGAAAATGATGATGGTGATGATGATGACTATGATGACCTGCAAGAGTTAAACCCCGAAGATGATCCTTATCCTTTAGAAGGAAAATATAAAGATGAAGCAGATAAGGCTAGACTGATGCAGATGGATGAAGTTTCCAGAGAAGGTATTTTATATGATCGTATCCAAGAAAAAGAAAATTACAGAGAAAGGAGATTTTTAGCATTAAGAGCAAGACAAAGTAAAGTTGAAACTAAATCAATTAAGAAAGGTTCATCTACCAAGAAATTAAAGACTAGTAAATTATCTGAGTTAAAAAGGCAAAGAGAAAAGAAATTAACCAGAGCGACCAGAAGAAATAGAGGTGAAGCTGATTATGAAGAAGATGAAAGGGAAGATGAAGAAGATGATGATGACGATTTAAGAGAATTAGCTGGTTATGGTGACGAAGATGAAGAAGATGATTATGGTTATTATTCAGACGATTACGTATCTGGTAGAAAATCATCAAATAGGTCAAAAAATGAGTATGATCAATCTCAATATCAAGATGCAGCTCTTGATGATATCAATAATAAAATTAGATCAACTAGAAATGTGCTTGAAAAATTCTTATATCGTGATGAATTTGATACCTGTATACCTGGCACACTCGTGAGAGTTAGTATTGGCCCATCAAGAATTACACAGAAACCTCAATATAGAATGGCTTTAGTTGAAGAGGTTAGAAGAGGTGGAAAACCATATAAATTATTTGCAAAGCCATGTAATACTTATTTAAAAGTTTCTCAAGGTGAATCTGCAACCGTTGTTGATATTTCATGTTTATCCAATTCACCGTTCACCACTGAAGATTTTGAGATGTACAAGAAAAGATTATCAACATCAACTGAACATTCTTTACCAACTGTTAGATATGTCGAAAAAAAGTTCACTGAATTAAAAAATATGGCATCAAGAAGGTTAACTGATAGTGATATTAATAGAATGATGGCTAAAAAGGAAGAGCTTTCAGTTTATGATATGAACACTGCTACAACTGTTAAAAAGTTAGGTAGATTAAGAGAAGAATTACAAGTTGCATTGGAACAAGGTAATTCTAATTTGGTAAAATCTCTTCAGAGTCAAGTTGATACTTTAAGTGCAGTTTTCAAAGGTACTACTAATACTTCTAAATTAGAACAGATTAATATCAGAAACCAAAAATCTAATCAAGAGTTTATTAGAAAAGCAGAAAAGAAATTGGTAGAAACTAAGCGTAAACAATTACAAAATAATGATTTTAGTGATCCATTTAGTAGATTAAGAACCAATCCAAAAGTTTTCTATAAATCTGTTGATAAACAAGATGATGTCACGCAAAAAAATGATGAAAAAATTGACGAAAAGGAAGAAAAGAACAAGATTAAAAATAGTATATTCAGAAGAGAAGGTATTGATGCTTTAATTAGAACTATTGATATCAACTTCGGTTTTGAAGTATAATTCTTTTTTTTTTTTATTATCATTGTATAACCCGTTTTGTAAACTATTAATAACATTTTAATTTTTCCATAAAGTATAAAACTATAAAATATTATTCAAACATTCGAAGTTAAAAAAAAAAGATATATAAGAACTTTTTAGGTGAATACTAAATATTCAGATAATAAACTTTTGTAAGCATCAGATAAATAGTGGGTATAAATATGCTCAAAATTTGATGTGTTTTGCGTAGTACATTGTTTGAAAAATGATATTAACAATTGTTTCATATCATCGTTAGTACCATCACTTGCACGTTTAGCAGTTCCATCATCATCAACATAGCTTTTTAGTTGATCAAATGATGGTTCTCCAATATCATCCATATCTTCCCAATCTTCTTCGTCATATTCACCTTCCACTTCCTCATCATCATGATCACCTTGGTCATCACAATGTTTGTGGCCGTTATGTCGTAATAAACCCTTATTTGAAGTCATTTCATTTTTTAATTCATCAATTAATAATTTAATAATTTTTGCATCTGCTGGGATTTGCTCATATTTAATTGGCATTCTTTTAGCCATTGACCTAGTCACAATAAGACCTTCAGCAACTTGATGTGGCAATGGATCGCCATCAACTATTAATTGTTTAATGAAATCATCATTTATTTTATATATTTCAATGAATGCACGTACATTGGATAAAATTGAATTGTATCCACGCATAACTTCATAAGCTTGGAACCAAATTGGTAAGACTTTAGATAATGCAGGTTCATTCTCAATTTGAAAACTCTTTAAAAATTGAATTGTAGTGTGTGGTTGTGCAATTGTTAACATATTAAAAATCAAAATCATGTTTTCAATAGTCGGAACTTCTATAGCTTTAACTAATCTGGTGGTTAATGCCTTCAAAATATCCTCTAAATATTGTTCTATAGAATGATTGAAATTTTCTACTAATAAAGTAATCAAGTCACCCAATTTCACAATTGCTCTATCTGACATCTCTGGGGATAAAAATTTAGAAACATTTTTTAGTAAGATTTGGATACCTGATTCTTTTGATTCTTGATCAATGTATTGAGAGCAGTAATTAATTGAAGTTTTAACAAGTTGAATTAAGGTTTCTGAACTTGATTGAAGAAGTTCATCATCTTCACATGTAAATATAAATTTAGTGACCACTAAAAATGTTGAATTAAAAATATCTTGTGAAATGTCATCTGTTTGTTGATCTTTCAAAAATGTAGTTAGCACTTGTAAACTTAAATCAATTTGTGAATTATATGTCCCATTAAATTCTGAAATTTTATTCAATAAGAAGGGAAAAACAAATGAGATCATATTTAGATAATTTTGTTGTGAAATATCTTTCAATAAATCTTCAATACATTCAAACATCGATGTATTCAGTGTAAAATTGGAATCATTATTAAAACCAATTGTTAAAATCAATTTAACTGCAATAGAATTTTGTGAAAGATTAGTATTATCAATTGAAATAATAATTGGCATGACTTCCAATAACATCATATTTGAATCTTCATCTGCATCTTCAGCTAATTCAGCAACTAATTCAATCAACTGATTCTGAACTTCGGTACTAAATTCTTTTGCTCTAACAAAATAGTTGTAGTATTGAAGAGATATTAAAATTGATGATTTGATAATCAAAAAACTTTCTGGGTCATCTAATTTTGGTAATATAGCGCATACTCGATTAAACGATAACACACCATAATCTTTACAACTCGAAGCAAATTTGAATAGTAATTTTGGAATCATTAAAATAAATCTTGCCATTAAAAATTCAAAATCTTTAATGATTAATGAATTGTTTGTTAATAATTCTATTGTACTCGTTAAAAAGCTGTTGATATCAAAACTTGCTGATTTAACAATAGTATCATCATTATCAAAACAACATTCAAGTAAATAAACAATAACTTCACTTTTGAGATGATTTGATGCCAAAATTTGATGATTGTTTAATTCATCAATTAATAAATCAATAAAAAGTGAGTTATCGGTTGCATTTATATCACTTAATAAGTCTTTAACGCTGTCTCTGATTGTAATTTCTACATTTAAACCAGATTCGTCAGTCACAAATTGATTGAAATCTGAATTATAACTCTCGATTTTTGATCTTGATAAAACAGAAAGTTCTAATAAAAGATCCAAAACTTTCGATAGTTTTTTGACATCTTCAATACTTTCAATTTCAATAATAGTTTGTAAAAATTCAATTTCTTTAGCTATAGTAAAAGTTAAAAATTGGAATGGTTCTCTACGTTCTCTTTGTGAAGAGTAAAATTGTTTAATGTCAATAAAAATGGATTCCAATTTGCTTGAGTCTGATTCTGATACTAGTAATTGTGTATAAATGGACTTTTGATAATATAAATCTTGTAGTAATGTATTATACGAATCACTAATGAAATGTTCTACTAAATGAGAAAATGAATTCAATAAAAGATTTAGAATGAAATAAACTTCATATTTAAAATCCCATATTATTAATTGATTGACATATGAACCATTGAGTGAAATAGTTTGCGAAATGGTGGTTAGCATTTGGTAGATCTGTGGAATGACAACATTAAAAAACTGATCCATATTTGGAACATCAAAATTGACATTTTCAAAAGATTGACATAAAATTTTCAGTAAACGTAAAGTTTCAACTTTAACTTCTAAATTATATTTTGAATCATTTAACAAAGTTTCACATGTTTTTAAAAGTTGGATGGCAATTCCACCTTCAAACAGGTGTTCCTCAGTAACAACATCATCAAAAATGTCTTGTAAAACGGATAATGAACCAATAATTTGAAGCATTGAGGAATTTTCACTGATAGTTGAGTTATATAAGTAATTCAGTAATTCAGGCCATTCGTCAGGATAGTCAACAGCGGCAATTTGAGAAATTGCATATGAGGAACTTGATCTAATTTTAGAATCTGGATCAGCAATAAGCGTTAATAAAGAATCTCTAAGAATCTTTTTGATGTCTTGGTTGATTGGAGTTGGACCAACGAATTTTTCAAAAGCAGGAGACCAGTACAAAGGAACGATCCTTTTCAAATGAAGTAAAGACGCTTGTCTGATAGATAATTCCAACGAATCGTTAAGTGCAATTTGAATTAACAAGAAAAAAAAGGCATTAGGATCAGATTCCATCAAATGTTTAAAATCAAGTTCGGACTGAATTCTGATATTATTATCTGGATTCATTATATTCTGCAACAAGATCTGCATGTTATTTAGATGTTGTGGAGTGTCCATGGCTGGTTCTGTAACTTTGTAATTGCTGTGTAGTCACGGTGACAGGAAAAAACAGAAAAAAAACTTCAAAGGAGGGTTCTATCTTTCCAAAACCGGTGTGAACCGTTGTGAAAAGAAACCCACTGTAAACATGCAACAACGAAATATAAAAAAATCACCAAACGCGACATCTTTTCTGTCGCAACGCGTCGCCGCACGTGTCGTGCTCAGCGCGAAATTTTTATTTTTCTCGATTTTTCCAGACGTGTGAGGAGCATCAAGACGGGAACGGGAACAAGGGCGAGGGCGAAAGAAAGGACAGGGAGGGAATAAGACAGGACGATGGCTCTGTTTCCTGCAGATTGAAGTTTTTTTTGCTGTTTTGCAGGAAAGACAGAACGTTTCCACTAGTATTAATTCACAGCCCCACACAGCCCCACACAGCCCCACACAGCCCCACACAGATACACATACAACACGATACAATGTCCTATGATAGCAACAGTGACTCTATTTTTTCCGAAGACGAAGACGATTTTTGCCCACTTTGTGTGGAAGAAATGGATATAACAGATAAAAATTTTAAACCATGTCCTTGTGGTTATCAAATCTGTCAGTTCTGTTATAACAACATCAGAACCAATCCTGAGTTAAACGGTAAGTGTCCTGCATGTCGTAGATTATATGAAGATAAGAATATAGAATACAGAAATATTACTGCCGAAGAATGGAAGCTTCAAAAGGCCAAGATTGAAAAAAGAAAGAAAGAAAAAAGAATAATTGAAAAAGAAAAGAAAGATGCAGAACAAGCAAAGCGACACCATTTGGCTGGTATGAGAGTCATTCAAAAGAACTTAGTTTATGTCGTTGGTTTAAGTCCTCCATGTGCATATGATGACTTGATTCCAGTTTTAAGATCCGAGAAATATTTTGGTCAATATGGTAAAATTAACAAAATTGTTATTAACAAAAGAAATCCAAATCCAAATAATTTCCACCATCTCAGCTCAAGTCCTGGTTATGGAGTTTATGTTACCTTTGCAAGAAAAGAAGATGCGACTAAATGTATTGCAGCGGTTGATGGTTCTATCAGTGATGGTAAATTGTTAAGAGCTGCTCATGGTACAACAAAGTATTGTTCTTCTTATCTTAGAGGTCAACCATGTCCCAATCCAAACTGTATGTTCTTACACGAACCAGGTGAAGAAGCAGATTCTTATTCTAGACAAGATTTAACATCAAGATCAGCTAATAGTAAGCCATTATCTGATAGACCTTCAACTCATGGTTACGCAATTGATGATTTGGGTTATTCTCCTCAAAATTCGCCACATTCTTGTGTTGCTCAATTACATTCTTTAAATTCAAATCTAAATCTAAATTCCACCTCAACTTCTTCAAATGCTATTACATCTTCCAACTCTAACTCGATTGAACAAGAAGGTCCTGCATTACCTGCAACAGTTTCATGGGCTAAAACAAAGTCCCAACCTGCTTACAATCAAACTTCGGATCCAATTGCTGCTTCATTATCTGCATTCCCAACTTTAAATGATGCTCTGCAACAAAATAAGCCAAACAATTCTCAAACTGATTTACAACAGCAAGTTACTCAACTTCAACATCAGCAACAACAACAACTACAACAGTTATTACAAAAGTCTCAACTGCTACAAAGAAAGCAACAAGAGCAACAAGAATTACAACAACAACAACAACTGCAACAACAACTGCAACAACAGCAGTTGCAACAACAACAACAACAATCTAAGAAGAAGGATAAGAAAGATAAAGATCAACAACATCCTGTTGTCCTGGATAGTTCTGCAATTTCTTTTAAAGGTGTTTGTGATTCATTGAAAAGTTTAAATGATCATGAAATTGAATATTCTATTGACAGTAAATTCAAAACGTCTGAATATTCTATTACTTCTATTAAATTATTCCATAATTTTAATTTGCCTGATCTTTCGAATGATGAATCATTTGGTTACTTTAATGGTGATAAAAGTAAGGAGCGTATTTTTAAATTAACTGACTCTCTATTGTTTTCTCCTTATACTAGAAATTACAACTACAGGGCATATCTTCAAGCATCTCAAGCGTCTAAACTTCACGCTGTGCAAGCGGCACAAGTTCAAGCTACCAGAGCTGTACAACTTACTGCCCAAGATTCTCCCGATCAAGCTAAGTTAAATATGACACCAACACAGTTAAACGCACAAATTCAAACTCAAAATCAAACTGCATTTCCACAAGCACCAAATGTTAATTCCAATGTTAGTGTAGCCCAAGCGTTCCTGCAACAAAGATTAATGCAACAACAACAACAATTAAAATTACAACAAAATGCTTTAGATGGTAGTAGTGGTTCTCTTACTGGTACTCCGATCCAACAACCACCAGGATTATTCAACAATAATAACGATACAAAAACTAATAGTCAAGAACTTTTAACTCAATTAATGGGTAAGAAGGTACCTGCATGATTACTCAAAGTCATGCATATTGTATATTTATAAATAATCAACCTTGTACAGTTTATATAAAATAAAGTATTAATTTGTTTTTTCATTTTCTTTAAAAAAGTCCCAAGTATACATAAAGAAAATTACATAATCATAAAGTTG
The DNA here is from genome assembly GCA_030560915.1 of Pichia sp. NRRL Y-12824. Classification (NCBI taxonomy): domain Eukaryota; kingdom Fungi; phylum Ascomycota; class Pichiomycetes; order Pichiales; family Pichiaceae; genus Pichia; species Pichia sp. NRRL Y-12824. The sequence continues at coordinate 31,851 of JAKTWG010000027.1, read as the reverse complement.
AATTAATCTAACGATATTCGTTGATTTCCCAATAAATTTTCTTCATCTTCTTCTTCACCTTCTTCTTCTTCTTCTTCTTCTTCATCGTTTTTTTCTTGTCTTACCTTATCGCAATTGTTATTTTTAACGTTATTTTCATCATTATCTTCATATTCATAAAAACTATAACTAATATTAGGATTAAACCTGACTGAAGTATTACCTATTGATTGACGATTGCTCCCTATATTATCATCATCAACATCATTTTTAATCAATTGAATATTGTCAATATGAGGCGTATGTAATGTACTATTTGCAGATCTTGGGTTTCTAATAGGTGAAGACATTGGAATGTTTGTAGGATATTCACTTTCATTAGTATAATAATTTTGATTAATAGTTGTTGAACGGAATTTGGAAAATAATATATTAGGTACAATTATGCAGAATAGCATTAAACATCCAATACCAACCAATGATTTTAAAGAAATGTTATGGAAAAATGCATTCATACAATCAGCTAAAACTTCAAAATAAGCCATTGATGTAATAACTGATAGTGGATCTTGTTCCATACATTTATCCCATTCATTACATTTGTATTCCAGTACAGGAACACGCATTTCTGGAGCACAATTATGTCTTAAATATTCTCTTTTACATGAATTAATTTTATGAATTGCTTCATTCACATATGATGTTATTTTCCTATCAACATCACGTTTGATTGCGAAGAATGCAACCATACTAAATCCGAGAAATATTAATATCATTAATGTGTTTAATAAAATTTGAAGTATTAATGTAATATTTGAAATGCATTGAGGGTCAGATATAATTGAACGAATATATTCTGATTTAGAAATTTTCGTTATACGGTGATAATTTAAGTTTTGATTTTTTATACCTGGTGGTGAAATTTGTTTATTTTTTAATTGTAAATTTTGATTTGATGTATTAATTAAATCTGAAAATTCATTAAAGCTATCAGCTGAATTTCTAAGTCTCTTTCTAGTTGTTTTGAAAGATCTTGAACCAATTGATGAATTCCCTGATACAAATGAAGTATTGCTTTTATCAAATACATTAAAAGCCCCTTTTACAGCATTAACTGAACCATCTGAATTTGTAGATGATTTAATAGCTGGTTGTAAAGATATAAAGTCAGGACTTAAGTTGAAAATGTTTCTTGAACTTTTTGAGAAGTTAAACTGTGGTTGGGTATTTTTATCATTTGATATTAATCTACCATTTAATGGTGTTGATGCATTCATATTAACATTTTTTTGCGGCAATTTTTTAAATAATGGTGTAAAATCCTCATAATCTGGATTGTTATTCAATTTCCCAAATCTATCTATTGATTCTGAGAAAAAAGTATCACCTCGATTAGCTTTTCCAGTCATTGAGTTTGAGTATTTTTTATCATGATAATTTAATGATTTTAAATCTTCAATAGGCGTAAGCTGTTTGTTATTATCAGGGAAATATGATGATACTTCCGAGATTCCGGTTACATTTAAACTTTTATTAAAATCATCAATTTTCTCAGGTGTTGAAGTGAGCTGATCTCTTTGAAATTCTCCAAATGAATTTTCCATATGGGCTAGGTAAAAAAAAAGCAGACTGATTTATTCAGTCCAATGAAATTATCCGTAAACTTCCTTGTAGTAGAACTTTACACACATTTACAGAAACACTAAGGCGAAAACAGCAATTGTTAAAGTGTGCGACATCCCTTAAAGTTAGCGCTGATTATATTTGTACTATATGATAACTCTCTTTTCTACAATAACTTTGACTGTTATGCAATCAGGTGTATCACAAAAATGAATATGCAGTTAATAGGCAAATATTAAATTTCTTGTTTTTGTCCCAGGAAACTATAATCTACCAGACTATGTTGTAGTATTTTACTGATGCTGCGTTTGAAAGAAAATGTAATAAGGTAGAATTGATTGAAAAAATTAGATAAATCTACAGAACGCAATTGAAGTAAAAAGGACGTAATTTTTTAATGCTAATGATAGTGGTAACAATTATAGAATTAGTTGCAGGTTTTTGTGTTCATTTGGTCTGGAAAATGTTTTGTATTAGTCCGCATGCTATAGTTTCCCCTTTTTACCTATCGTTTTACTAGATTCTAAGAAAATTTTAAGCACAATGTAAATGTTGTTTGTAACAACCACAAGTGAACAATGTTTTCTCATGAAATAATAAGTAACTAGAAATCTTATGTTACAAAATGTGTGCCTTTACAAAATATTAAGTATTATTATTTCTCTATAAAACTGATATAATTCAGAATGCCTTCCCCGTCTATTAAAATCCTAACGAAACTTTCATTGTATATGTTGCAGTAAATGGTAAACATAAAACCAAGAAGATATAATGGAAAATATACACAAGTGCAAGCATATCCATTTGAATGTGATTTTTACCATCTACAGGTGTGTAAAATGCAGTGAGATAAAGCAACGACGTTGCTGGTGGTAAACAAAAATCAATATTTGATAAGAAGTATAAAATATCTTGATTGTAAAATAACCCATCTGAATAAATTTTTGAATTAAATGCACATCCAATTATAGGAAATAAAAACAATCTCAAAAATGTGATTGCTATTGGAATTCTTAATAACTTTTTTGGAAAATTATTGACTTTAAGTCTTCCTATAGTACCACCCAATAAAATTAAACCGAATGGAACTTGTGCTGCACCAATATACCCAGCAAAATCCATGATAAAGGAAAGTGGGGGTTGTTTATCAGGTGCATTAGGTAATGTTACTTGAGTAGAAAAAACAAATAAAGCTTGAACCCAAGGAATCATAGCAATAATGATGGAAACAACAACAAAAACAGAAGCTGGTTGTTTAAATGAGTCTTTCCAAATATCAACCATTGCCCAGAAAAAAGATTTCCATTTTATTGATTTGACTGTATGTATTATTTTTTGAAATATATTTAATTTTTTTTCATCTTCATTACTTATAATAGATTCAATATCTTTTTCTTCTAATAATTGATCATATTTTGAATAAACTCTAACAATATCATTAATATTTTCTGGTTCCAGACCAACTCTAGAGTTTTGTAATAAATTAACAGGAACAGTGATTCGACTTGAATGTCTACTTAATCCTTCATTAGAAATTTTTGTAATATTTCTTATTAAATTTGAATTTTGGCGTATTATTTGATGGAAATGTGATAATTGTGGAGTTATATGAGAATCTATTGAGCCTAAATCTAGATCATTATTAAATTCAAATTCCGTTATTTGTGACACAACCAAATTGTTTGTACTATGAACATTTTCAAAACTTTTTTGTTCTTCATTTGTTTTATCAACAACATTATCCTTATTTGTAATAGAAGTATTACTACTTGTGAAAGTAGAATTTGGAGTTCTTTTCCCGAGTTCCAAATCTCCTTGTTCAGTTAATTTTTCTTCTTCTAATGCCATTTTCAGATCTGTTTTAAAATCATATTCAATTAACTTATAAGAACCAAATGTAAACTGTAATAACATTTGTAATCCTGAATAAATCATAACAAAAGAAACACCTAAATCAACATCAGGAAAAATATTAGCGGTTTCCATAGTTTGTAAATAAGCAACCGGTAAATCTGAAATATTTGGTAATAAACCACAAAGAATTAATCCACCCCACCAATTTCTTGGACATTTTAACATTACGCCTACAGCAAAGACAGCTAATGCTTGTGAAAACATCATGAAAAAGCTGATAATGACAATTGTTGCAATTTCATGTATCATGGAATTGTTTATATTTGTGACAATTTTTTGAAAAGTCAAACAGGGTATCAAAACTTTAATTGCAATTGTACTAATATTTTTAGAAGTTTCCACCGTTAAAATATTCGTTCGGGAAAGATAAAAACCTACGCCGATAATCAGGTAAATTTTGAAAATAGGCTTGACCGCCGTGTAAATGAGTTCTCCAAGAGGAAGATCCGTACTCGTTGACATAACTAGGCAGCTTCGGAGCTAATTCAAATACAGATAACAAAAGGAGAAACTACAGGACTACCAAGAACAGTTTGCCCCCGAGAGAAATCCGGCAAACTGTCCGAATTATGTAGCAAAAGAAAAGGATGGAAAAAGACCAAAGAAAAAGAAAAAGGAAAAAAACGAAAACGAAAACGGTCGGAAGTTGATAAGCCGCAGTGGGGGGAGTGGACAATGGTGGGGGGCGTTGAAAAGAAGAGTTGATTATGGGGGGGGAGAAAGATACGGGTTGGGTGTGGGATGTGTGGGATCAGTTCGCTGGCGACGATAGACCGATACCCGCTTATCTCGCCATCCTAACAGTTTTGCCCTTTGTGCCAGCTATGCGGTCGTTTTTGTTGCCGTTTTGTAGGTGTTGGCATGTGTTTGCTGTTTTGTGTTTGGGGAAAGTGAAGGTTTGCCTGGTGGACAATGAGGTTTGTCAGACTAGGTGACTCTGGATTGAAAATTTCTCAATTGGTTGTAGGATGCATGTCCTTCGGTGCTGCGGCCGAATATGGTAACTGGGTTCTTGAAGACGAAGAAGAAATCATGAAGGTTCTGAAAACCTGCTATGATCTGGGATTACGTACTTTTGACACTGCTAATATGTATTCTAATGGTGTTTCTGAGGAACTGGTAGGTAAGTTCTTGAAAAAGTATAATATTCCAAGATACACTGTGGTGGTTTTATCAAAATGTTATTACCCAGCAGATGCAGATACCCCTGGTTTCGTTATTGATGGCATTGCAAACAAAGATCCTAATAATGTGAAATTTGTAAATGCACAAGGATTATCAAGAAAACATATTTTTGATGCAGTGACTGCATCAACTGAACGTTTGGGTACTTATATTGATGTTTTGCAAATTCATAGATTTGATAAAGATACTCCAATGACTGAAACAATGAGAGCTTTAAATGATATTATTGAAAAAGGTTTGGTCAGATACATCGGTGCATCTTCAATGAGAGCAACTCAATTTGCTCAATTGCAATTTGTTGCTGAAAAAAATGGTTGGAACAAATTTATTTCAATGCAAAACTTTTATAATTTATTATACAGAGAAGAAGAAAGAGAAATGATTCCATTTTGTCATGAAACTGGAGTTGGTTTGCTTCATTGGTCCCCAGTTGCAAGAGGTGTCTTAGCAAGACCTTTGAATAATATCAATGAATCTGAAAGAATCAAATCAGATCCAACGATGTCTTACATTTTAAAAGATTTATCAACTGCAGACGAAGAAGTTATTAGAAGAGTAGAAAAAATTGCCAAGGATTTAAATTGTAAGATGTCACAAGTTGCAACAGCGTGGATTATTAATAAAGGTGGTTGTCCAATTCTTGGGCTCTCAAGTGTTGAAAGAGTCCATGAAGCTGTTGCAGCGTTAGATATTGTTTTGACAGAAGAACAACTTAAGTATTTAGAGGAACCTTATGTGCCTAAATCAGTCCGTGGATTTTAATTTTTTTTAAGTATATATTATTATGTTAATTTTGTAGTAATAGAACCCAAGCATTGTTTTGAAACGTCCATTAAGATTTGCCCTTAATTCTACACGCCTGCTTTACTATTAAAACATACTGTCTAGTTTTCCCAGCGGTTCACTACTGTTTTACGACTTTTTATTAGGTTCAGAAAAAAAAAGAAAAACTAGTAAAAATATTTTCGGAGTTACTGAGGCGGGGGCGAAAGCTCAGCCTGTTGATAAGGGTGGGATGATGTAACACCAACATAGTTATTTCACTTTCCGGTGTTTGTAGATTGCACTGGTAAAACAGACATTAGTCAAGCTTGCTGAAACATTAGAAGTAATATCTGAGACTTTCTTGCAGGTTTATTCCATTTGTACTTCGACAGAAATTAGCCAATAATTACAAAAACAATGACAGAGCCTAATCGTATTAATTTCAAATTACATGATCCTTATGAAAAACATCACAAGGTTAATGTTGCTGGTACATTTAACGATTGGAATGACAATAAAGATAGTTTGACATTTGATAAACGGTCTAAAAACTGGATTTTAGATTTATTAGTTGACCTTCCATTGCATGAAAAAGTACTTTATAAATACGTTGTTGATAATAACAATTGGATATGTGATGTTTCAGAACCGCATGAAACTGATGCAGAAGGTAATGAGAACAATATTGCTCATGTTATTATCAAGAAATCCCTGAAATTAAAATTAGCTCATGACCTAACTGAAGAGGATAATGTTTTCGATCATCAATTATTCCATGACCCTGCATTATTTGATGCTGCAGAACATATACTTAACAAAATACTTAATGAAACAGCACCAACAAGCAGTGAAGAAAATGTCCATGAAATTGACGATTCTTCGATAACACAACATGCAGTGATTCCTTCAGAAGATAAAATCGTTGTTAACAAACCAGAATTAGATAACTTAAAATCAGGTAAAAGTTATTCAATCAAATCATTTTGGGAATCTATTCAATGGTTTTTTCAATACTATATTTTGGCTTGGTTTTATCCAAAAAACCAAAATCAATGAAGATGTTTAACCTATATATACCATATATATCATTTATAGTTTCGTACACCCAAATATAACAAAATAATATCTTACAAGTACAAATAGAAAATTAAAGCTAAAAAGAAAAATATACATGAGGGTATACTTTAATTTATTTTTTAAAATATTTTAATTCACACCATCTTGCAAGTGGATAAGAAATTCCTGTAAATCCAATTGCTAAAAATGTACCTAAATCAGCGGCATAATCACCAACGTATGCAGCAATTGGACCAATATAATAAACTTGATTCATTCCAACAACTGCTCCTGCAACACCACAACAAAACGCAAAAGTAGCTGCAATACCATTTGTTAAAACATAATTATCGTTCCATGCTTCGAAATTATAATATGGTTTGGATTTGACAGTTGAAAATGGTGGAATTGAAGATGAAGTAATTTTGGATTCGGATATAGAAGAAGAAGACGATGACGAAAAAACAGTTTTATCACCAGTATTAATTTCATCAGCTAAATCATACTTTTCAGTTTCAAATGTTTCAGGTAATGTACCTTCACAATTTTCAATATCAATAGGTTTGACATTAGGTTCTTCATATAATTCCTTTTTGTATAATTTTATCAAACTGGTTGACCTAAAAATTACATTTTCTTCAAATAATAACGTAAAATAAATACTAATCCAATATCCCAACATTGGTAAAAAGTTCGATAAAATTTCTGAAAAATGATCTTTACCAACTAATGAACAAATCAATGTAATAGCAAAAATAATAATCACAATAAACCATCTGCTTAAATATCTATAAGCAAAATCATCTAATAATTGAACGGACAACGCACTTGAATATGTATTAATAATATTATTTGTAATTAGGGATAACCATAAAACGACAAGTAAAAACTTACCAAAATTTCCCCATCTATCAAAGACTAAGTTTAATAAACCACCTAATGATTTAGTATTATAAGTATCATACCATAATTCATTACCAACTGCAGCATTACCAATTAACATACCAACTACAGCACCAAAAATAGTTGGGATAGTAATGGCAAAAAAGGTAAAGAAAAATAACTTGACTTGTGGAGTTGATTCAGGGAAAACAATATAATAGTCAGCAGCACATCCACCCCAAGTTGCTGTAACTGAATAAGCTAAAGTAAAAAAGGTAATTCTATTACCAACTTTAGTTAATTCATTTGATCCAAAAGTTTGTAAATCTTCATATTGTGTATATTGATTTCCACTAATAATGTATAATAAAAATACCACAATTAAAACAAAACAACCGATAATTCCCTCAAACTTTAAAACGTATTCAATACCAAATAATGCAACAACTAAACTAACAACACTAACAATAACAATCCCTACACTCAAACTTAATCTTCCCCCACTTAACCATTTTAAAATTTCCCCTCCTAAAACTCCATTAGTGACACTCCATCCAAGGAATCCAATAATTGTGATCAAACTGACAACTCTCACCATCCATGGTCCAAATAAATATCTTGCACTACACATTTGACGTAGCCCAGAACGAGGACCCATAGTAGAACAATATGCAGCAACCAGACATCCAACTATTGTACCAAAAATACCACATATCATAGTATCTTTATAACCAAGTCCAAAAATTAAGGGACCTAAAAAATACGATGACATAGAAGTTAGACCACCACAACCGGAAATCCAAAGGCCTAAAGTTGAAATATAAGGACTCCATGAATTTTCATTGTTTCTTTCTGCAGGTAGATATCTGTGAATACCTTTTGTTTCAACACCTAAAGAATCTATAAATTGTGATGTTTTCTTTGCATATACTACTATACTTTGCATGTTTGCTAAATTAAAAAAAAGTCTGATTAAAAGTAAGTGCTATGAATAATTTTTTGAGCAAGTAAAATTGAAGAGTTATATATGGCAGAAAAGAAGGAAAAAGGGTTCATAGAGTGAGCGATAAAATCGACATATTGACGATGATTCATAAAAAAATCAAGTGGAAAAACATCACTTTCGGTTTTGTGGTCTTACGCTCTTCAAATCCAATTTCTGTTCAAATTTTAGAGCCGCCATTTACCCAATTGGGAAGCAGCTGACTTCCAAAACCGATTGAGATAAAGATTCTCAGAACGGATTCTATTTCAAACCCGATTGGCGCGAATATCATCAAATCCAATATCAATGCAGAAGAATAAATTAATAAACAGTCAAAAACAACATCTAAGGAAAAATAAAGTAAAGTAAAGTAAAGTAAAGTAAAGTAAAGTAAAGTAAAGTAAAGTAAAGTAAAGTAAAGTAAAGTAAAGTAAAGTAAAGTAAAGTAAAGTGAAGTAAAGGGAAGTAAAGGGAAAGAAAAAGGAAAAGAAGAAAAAATACATAAAAGAACGTTAACTTTTCTTTAAAACAAAAAACAAGAATTTAATAACAAAAATAAAAAAGTACATGTAAAACATTAATATGGTAAATCAAATAGATGATTTATTCGCTTAATTAGGACTGGATGAATTGTCCAGAGTAATTCCTAATGGCTGGAATCTAACTTTAGCTTCATCAATAAAATCATCATCGTCGTCTTCGATATCAGAATTTGATGAAAAAGTTAAATTAGTGGCATCACCGTTGATGTCATTACTGTTTTTTTGAAAATTGTCTAATTTCCCAAGATTATTAAAGTCTTTATCGGAAGTACCATTAACATCATCACCTGAATTCATAATTGTATTGTTGTTATTATTGATTTGAAATTGTCTTGGGGTGTTGCCACATCTGTCTTTACCAAAATTAATCTTACATCTTTGATAATCAGGATTATTTCTAATACCATCGATGGCTTTAATAGCATTTGAAATATTAGTAAAATTAACAAAACAACAATGTCTTTCTTGAAAGAAATTGATTTGTTCAATTTCACCAAATTCCTTAAAATCGTAATATAATTTATCTTTAGTAAAATGAATTTCAGAAATTTTATCTAAACCTCCAATATAAATGTTTCTTGAAGCACCATTACCAACGGCTAAATTAATTGAATTCGGTAAGGGACCGGAATGTTTACCCCATCCAACTTTAATTTTTCTATTATGAATAATTAAACCATGTAATGAAGACATTGCGTAAAATTGGGCTGCTGAAATTGGATCAATAAATGTAATAAAACAAACATGTCTTTCATTAATCAATCTAACATTTTGTAAAATACCACCTCTAACAACATTGCAAATTTCTTCAATAGTCGAATCTGGATGTAAATTACCTAAATAAATGGTTCTATTACCTAAATTGGATGTACCACCAGTTGAAGTTGCAATCATTGCAGCAGCATTAGATTGTTGAACTAATGCATTAGCAATTAAATCTCTATCAACTTGGTTTAAAAAATTGTCAGTATTAGGATTTAAACCTAAATATTGAGCAGCATTATGTTGTTGAGTTTTAGTTATAAAAGCACATCTATCTTTACCATAAAAAATTCTGCGATCTTTATATTTTTCAACTAAAGGTAAAGATTGAACGCACCTGATTGCAGCTAAAATTGATGTAAAATGAACAAATGCAATTTTTTTTTCGGTTAACATTTTGGTTGTATCAATATCACCATATTCTTTAACATCATTTCTTAATTCATCTTCAGTAATATTATCAGGTAAATTGCCAATATAAACATTTCTGGTAGCATTGTACCTAGAAACGCACGATGCAACAACAGGTTGAACAGAACTTGGTTTACCCCAGCCTATCTTAATATCATGATCATTAATTGTTAATCTTTTCAAAATTGCATCAGAATGAAATAATGTTGCTGATTTTTCATCCAAAAAAGAAATAAATGCACAATTTTTAGAAGGTATTAATTTTAATGATTCAACAGTACCTGATCTAACATGATTTAATAATTCATGAGCAGTTAGATTGTTAGGAATATTACCCAAATAAACAGTTCTTGAAGGAACACTCGAGATTTCAGGCATCAAATTGAAAGTACTATTATTATTGCTATTAAGATCTGGAGAACTTAAATCATTTAATCCCATTTGAGAATTAACACTTAATTGAGGAGTCATTGAAACAGAAGATGGTATGAGATGAGACTGATTGGAAGGTGGTAATAAATTTGTGTTTCCTGAAGCTTGAGACAATAAAGGTATTGAATTTGGAGTTAGAGATGATAATGGAGTCAAAGACGAAATTGATGAATTAAATTGAGGTGACTTTAAATTTTGATTTAATAAACTATAATGGGAATTATTTGCTTGGTTGTCAAGCTGCTGATTATATAAGTCAAATGTATTTGTATTATCATTTAAATTGAAAGAGTTTGATTGTTGCATTGGAACGTTATTATATACAGGTTGAGTTTGATAATTAAATTGGTCGGAATCAATATTGTTATTATTAGAATGGTTATTGGCGTTGTTATTAGTGTTATTAGTTGGATGTAATTGCTGAGCTAAGAACTGATTAATATTCGACATTTTTCTTTATAATATGTAGGTATGTGTGTAGTGAATAATTATTTGATAATAAAAAATATGTGATAAGGTGATGAAAAATTAGGCAATTAAAATAAAGAGAAGCTTGAAAGGAACGAAATAATTAATTAGTCTTAACGTAAGTGTAAATGAAAGGAGAATAGAAATAAAATGCCCAAATAGATATATTAAAACAAGGTGGTATAAAAAATGGAAGCCTCTTAAGTAAAATAAAAGGGAATGAAATAAATGAAATGGAAAAGTAAAATGAAATACAATAAGAAGAAATAAAGTGAAATGGAATAGAACTTGGTTTGATTTGATTTGATTTGATTTGATTAACAGATATTAAACTTAGACAAAGTTAATATAGCAAAAAACGGATTAAAAGAAGATAAAATGAAAGGAAATGAAATGAAATAAAAATGAAATAAAAGGTTCCGTATACTATTAATCTCCTATTTTATCTGTCAATTAAAAAATATAAATTGAAAGAAAACAGGGGGTGAGAATATAGCTTAGATAAAGTAAATATGATAAAATAAGCTAGTGACGGCCTGGTTTTAAGATGAATGTTAAAAGGTAGTTAGTAAAGAAGGGAAGAATGTGACAGAGACGGGATCGAAGTAAAGAAACAGAGTATGAATGGCCGGAGAGCAAACAAGGGCAAAAAAATGGTGTTTAACAAGTGATGATTTCATCCATCTTCAAAGACTCTCGCGGCGAGCGGAAAATTCTGAATTTTATGGAAAAACAGCTGAAAATTTGAGGGGGGTGAATTTTTTGTTTCTTTTTTTTCTTTTTTTTTTCTTTTTTTTTTCTGTGTTTTTTGGTGAAAACTTGCACGTCGATCGACGCTAAAGCCTTTCCCGATTTTGCAATTGATTTTCGCATTTTCCGCATTTTTTGTCAACCCCCCCAGCACATGTTTTCTATTCACTGTTTTACTCTCTTTGGCTGAACCCCAGTCAGTCTTTTCGTCTGGGTAGGCTTCTGTTTTTACCTCATAGCCGTCTATACTTTCTTCTTGCTAGTTATGAACACTGGAGGTGGTGTCAACAACTCAGGATTCGACCAATCCAGTCAGTTTTCTGCCAATCTAAATTCTTTAATGGATCCTATCAATCAATTGAATTTGTCACCTTCAAACCATCCTAGTCCTGCAAATAACATTGCACAATTAAATCAGGTGAATAATCAAAGTAATTACTTTAATCAAGCGAACAATCCTTCTCAATTTCAAATGAATCAAATGGAACAGGTTACCCAGATGAATAACCAAATGAATCAGATTAATACAAATCAAATGAATATGTCACATGTAAACCAAATGAATAATATGGGGCAGGTTAACCAAACCGGACAGATGAATCAAATGGGTGGGCAAGTGAACCAGATGAACCAGATGAATCAAATGAACAGAATGAACAGAATGAATCAAATGAACCAGGGGAACCAGATGAACCAGGGGAACCAGGGGAACCAGGGGAACCAGATGAACCAAATGAACCAGGGGAACCAAATGAACCAAATGAACCAGGGGAACCAAATAAACCAGGGGAACCACGGGAACCAGATGAATCAAATGAACCAGGTGAATCAAGGGAATCAAGGGAACCAAGGGAATCAAGGGAACCAAGGGAATCAAGGGAACCAAATGAATCAAATGAATCCGCAACGACAGGCATCTATTGAAACTCGTGGTTGGAATCCTGCATATGTTCAATCTCTTTTACGTAAAATTCAGCCTGATCCTGGTATGACAAAACAACAAAGATTTCAACAATTATTAAAAAGTGGTGAACTAACAAGAACTGATGTTCAAATTTTACAACGTCATCAACAAATGCTGAAACAAGCACACGCTGTACGTCAAAAGCAAATACAACAAAGAGCACTTCAACCGCAGCAGCAACAGCAAAAGCAACAACCTCTATATGCTGACGTTTCTGGTAAAACTGTGCCTGGTAAGACTGTTCCTGGTAAGACTGTTCCTGGTAAAACCGTTCCTGGTAAAATTGTTCCTGGTAAAATTGTTCCTGGTAAAACTGTGCCTGGTAAAACTGTGCCTGGTAAAACTGTGCCTGGTAAAACGGTACCAGGTGTAAATAATAATAATATCAATTCTGTTTTCTCAAACACAAATTTACATTCACATAACGTTGCAGGAAAATCAATTCCTGGAAAAACATTACCAGCACAAGCTGCAACTTCAATATCAAAAAATAACAATGATCCTTCACTTCAGTTACCTGTGAATAGTCCAACTTTTGGCAATGTTAGTACATCTATGCTGAATAATTCACATTTACGTGTGAATCAACCTGTTAATCAACCAGTAAATCAGTCTGTCAATTCACCAATTAATCAGTCTGTCAATCGACCAGTTAGTCAGCCTATCAATCAAGCAGTTAATCAGCCTGTCAACCAACCAGTTAATCAACCAGTTAATCAGCATATCAATCAACCAGTTAATCGACCTGTAAATCTTCCGGTTAATTATTCTGCTGGTAAATCTGTCAATCAACCTGTTAACTCTCCTGTCAATCAACAAACAAACAAATCAGAGAATACTCCACAGCAACAGTTATCAGAAGCCCAAATGCTTCGATTGAAACAGGAAGAGCAAAAAAGGTTACTACAAAAACAGCAACAACAGCAACAAAAGTTTTTTGGTTTAACGTCTGAACAATATGAAAAATTGAATCCTCAACAACGTCAATTACTAAAGCTTCAATACTTAAGAAGAAAAGCTAAAACTCAAAGATTTTATGAATCTGATCAAGAGCTTTTAAAGAAATATGAAAATAATCCTCCTTCTATGGACTTCCATATTCATGAAGATCATTATAAATTTGGTAATAGTGATAATTTAATTCCAAAATCAAGTCCAGCTATAAAAGATTTTCTTGAGTTTGTTGCTAAAAAGAAAATACCAGATGCATTGATGGAAATTATCAAAGATGGTAATATTCCACTATATGATGGGAATGTAATTTTAAGAATTTATGATCATAGAGTAGGCCATAAAAGTACACAAACTTCAACTATTTTACCAGTTAAGTCTGAACCAATTCAAAATTCAAATAATAACCAAAATTCAACTTCAATGGCTAATGCAAACAAAGATAAATTTTCAACTAGTGATCAAAATAATAATGATGCTACTTCAAAGATTAAGCAGCCAGAAAAAGGGTTTAAAGAATATAGAACTATATTAAGATTAACTCAGTCTGCATTGTATGAGGATTTTTGTTTGACAACAGACACGCAGATGTTTGGTGATTCATTTGTTATGACATATGAAAGTGAAATTCTAACTTCGTCTACAAGAAGCATCAATTTACAACCTATTTCAAACCCTTATTTACAAGATAAATCATTATGGCCTACTGAAGAAATGGTTACCCCTCAATATGATGATGAAAAAGATAAAACTATTTTCCCACATAGGTCAGATATGAGGGAGGTATTTAATATGAATAATAGTAAGAATAAAAAGAGGAAGTTATTAACTTATGAAAACTATGGCTATAAACCATTACATCAAGATGAGTCACAATCTAATTCTAAATATGAAAAATTGATGCTTATTATGGGGCAATCGACTACACATAGTAATATATTAACGAATAAACAAGCAACTGATGTTCCAAGATTTGAAAGATTAAGATTTATTGAGCACTTACGACATCAAAATTTTGTTAAAAAGGAAAATAATTTAAAAGGTGCATCAAGTTCTCAAAACGTTCCAACTGGATACTCTGGGTTTGGTTCCATTTCAAATATGAATGGGCAAAAACCATTCTCAGCCTCAGTTCAAAATAAATTTTCAGATCAATCTACAATTACAGCTGATAATAACAATGATAATGGAGATACTAATTCTAACACAAAGGGTAAAAACAGTAAGGCTACAGGAAAGCCGACTGCTGCAAAGAAGAAAACGGATAAACCAAAAAAACCAAGAAAGCCTACAAAGAAACAACTGGCAGCTCAAGCTGCTGCAGAATCAGCTGCAGAATCAGCTGTTGATAGTACTGTTGGAACTCCACAATCAACCGAACCTCCAAAGAAAAAACGTGCACCTCCAAAGAAGAAGGCTGCAACTACTGCATCTACTACTATGAATTAATTGTTTAATATTTTATTACTTTAACTTTATGTATTTTTAGAATCTACTGTTTAATTCAATTCTTATAAAAAATAAAACTAACACGATTTATATAGGCGATTCTCATTCTAATCTTTCAATACAATATAACAAAAGTTGGTATAAATAATCCCTATCCTTTGGATCAAAAATCCACAATCCGAATGCTTTATCGTTGAAATCTCTAACTATAATCAATTCATCACTTTTTTCAATCAAAAGGTTTCTTTCTTCATCTATATCAACTTGACGTAAGTATCTATCACTTAAAAATCCTAAACTGAAGTTCTCAGGTTGCCCACGATTCAATACTAGTAGTCCAAATTTATAATATTCCCCTTGCTTCGCATTTACTAATGTATCAAGACTAACAGGTTCAAGTTTACTATCATCAACATCATCGCCGTATTTGTCCCAGACACTTCGACGTGAATACACCCCAACAGGTCCCATGTATGAACTCTTCACCCAATCCTCTGCATCTTCATCATATTGATATATCACACAGTATGAAGAAATGTGTAAAAGTTGCGTAATTGATGGATCATATTTAGCAATAACATTAAATGTCAAGGCCTGTTTATAAATTTCAATGGTTTGAGAAGCTGATTCATCGACTTCTTCCACTTGACTCTTTGTATCGAGTGCGGTTTCGACGAGGTCAGACATGGTTTGGTAATGAAAAAATCAATAGTTGTAGATAACGTTAAAACAAAGCAACGTAGCATGTCCAATCGCCCACTTTAGTTACAGTGCTCGCCCATTTTCATGTTGCCAAATCTTGAGTTTGTTCCATCTAAAAATTTTATCATTTTACAGTTCTTTTAGGTTATTATATACATGTAAAAGTTGGTACAAAAAATAAATCAATCATAAAAGAGGTGGTAAATATAAATATAAAATAAGTGTAAGAAAAAAACATAGTAAAAGTTATTATATTATATAAATTTCATGTTTTGGTTTGTGCGTTAATCATTATTTGTTTTCCTTGTCTTTCTTTTCTTCTTCCTTGATCTTATCAAAATCGGCTTTCCAGACAGTATTTCCTTCCTCTTTGGTGACATCTGCAAACAAAACATCAAATACATCTTGATACCAATCTGCTGGAACAGGAGTCATACCTTCTTTAACGTTATCTGGCAGTTCCTTCCAATCAGATTCATTACCCTTAGGGAAAATTATGGTTTTAACACCTGCTCTCTTTGCTGCGATTGTCTTTTCCTTCAATCCACCAATTCTTAAAACTTTTCCTGTAAGAGTAAGTTCACCTGTCATCGCAACATCTGGTCTTAATGGTTTATTTAAAGCTAATGAAAGGAATGATGAAGTAATAGTAATACCAGCAGATGGACCATCCTTTGGAGTTGCACCTTCAGGACAATGTAAATGAATTTGGGCCCTGTCAAAAAATTTGTTCTCTTGGAAATTCTTAGCTAAGAACATTTTGGAAAATGAATATGCAATTCTAACTGACTCCTTCATAACATCACCTAATTGACCAGTTCTCTCTAACTTAGGACTGGAATCTTTTGTAATGGCATGCTCTAAAACGGATTCAATGTATAATGCAGAACCACCCATTGATGTCCATGCAAGACCCATCACAACACCAGGAATAGTAGTTTCATATAATCTATCAGCAGTATAAACTGGAACACCAACATAATCTTTCAGGTTTTCGGCAGAAATAACAGCTTTATAATCATCAGGAATAACAATTTGAGGGGCTTTAACTTCTTCAGCCTTTTCCTCAACCTTTTCTTCAACTTTTTCATTGGTTTCTTCAAGCTTGTCTAGAACAGATTCAGATTTAAGTTCAGCTTCAGTTTCGGAGTTAGAACTTTTTTCAAGTTTTTCAGTTGCAGCATCTACAACTGGACCATCAGGTAAAACGGATTCCTTTTCTTGGGCAATAATTTCATCAATTTCTTCATCACCAATCGCTTCAACAGCATTCAATGCAGCTTTTCTATAAATTTTATCAATTTGTTTCTTCAAATTTCTAACACCACTTTCTCTACAATAATTCTTGATTAATGCTTTAATTGCAGGTTCAGTTAATTCAACATTAACATTTTCTAAACCTGTATTCTTCTTAGCTTCTGGTGCTAAATATTTTTCTGCAATCTTAATTTTTTCATCTTCAATATAACCTGAAATTTCGATAATTTCCATACGATCTAATAATGGACCTGGAATAGTACTTAAAGTATTAGCAGTACAAACAAATAAAACCTTAGATAAATCAATTGGAAGATCCATATAGTTATCTAAGAAAGTACTATTTTGTTCAGGGTCTAACAACTCCAATAATGCGGCGGATGGATCACCGCCATTAACAGAATGAGAGTGAGAAATCTTATCAATTTCATCAATTAAAATTAATGGATTTTCAGTTTGTGTTTTTTTCAATGCTTGAACAACTCTACCTGGAATTGCACCTACATATGTTCTCCTATGACCTTTAATTTCTGCAACATCACTTAAACCACCTACTGAAAATCTATAGAATTCTCTATTTAAAGATTTAGCAATAGATTTACCAATTGAAGTTTTACCAACACCCGGTGGACCAACAAAACAAATAATTTTACCATTGATTTTATTTAATAATTTACCAACAGCGATAAATTCAACAATTCTATCTTTAACATCCTTTAAACCATAATGATCTTCATTTAAGACATTCTTTGCTCTTTTGATATTATAATTATCAACAGATTGTTTACCCCATGGAATTTGTGTTAACCAGTCTAAATAATTTCTAGTAACTGTAAATTCAGACATGACTGTTTCTAAAGTTTGCAATTTATTAATTTCTTCATCATAAATTTTTTTAACTTCTTCTGGCATATTCAAATTTTTAACTCTTTCGTTATATTTGGCGATTAATTTATCTCTACCATCATCTATACCAAGTTCTTTCTTAATCCATTTTAATTGTTCATTTAAATGATATTCCCTATGTCTCTTGGACATTCTTTCTTCAATATCTTTTTCGATTTTCTTTTGCATTTCTTTGTTCATCAATTCTTTCTTTAAAACAGTTAATGCCATTTCTAATCTTTCTGAAATATTAGTACATTCTAAAATTTGTTGTAAATCAGCTTGATTACCTGCAGTAACTGCAGCTGCAAAATCTGCTAATTTTTCAGGACAATTGAAAATATCACTATGAAGTGAAGCACTAAAAGTAGCAAGTTGATCACTGAATGATTTGTTAACTAACGACATTTCTTTCAAAACATCTAAAATTGCAGCAGTTAATGAAGTAATAACAGCATCACTCTTATCAAAAACATCATCTTCAACATTTGAAACGTTAGCTAAAGTAATAGGATATTTCTTTAAAAATTTAGTTGGATTTTCTTCTTCTTCAATTATTTCATCAACAACTTCTTCATTAACAATTTCTTCATTAAGTTCTGTAGGATTAATGGGTTCATCACCTTCCTTCTCACCTATAATACCTGCAATAGGTTGTTTCTTTGGTTTTGATTCTAAATCAGCAACAGAAACTTTAGAAACATTACTATCATTATCTTCCTGGGATGGTGGGTACAATTCGTCAATTCTGATTCTCTTATGTGGATATAAGACAGTAGTTAAAGTTTCAACTCCGGTATCTTTATCCTTTGTATAAACATTTGAAGTGATTTGTGCTAATACACCAGTTTCAAAAACTTGATCTTTAGATTCAATAATATCGCTTTCCATATTTTCATCTTTAAATAAGAAACAACCAATAAATGGATATTTTTTATCTAATGACTCTTTAATTGCTTTAATAACATTAACATCAGAAATAATGACAGCCTTATAAAATCCTGGGAATAAAGGACGACGTGAAATAGGTAATGCAACAATTTGTGGGTATACTTCGGGTAATTCTGCTAATGTTGAGATTTTAGATTTAGATTTAGAAGGAGAAGTAGAAGATAATGATGATCCATCATCATCACCATCGCCTTCATCACCTGGAGCAGCGGGTGCAGAATTTGAAGATGCAGCAGCACCTGATGATGGAGATGTTTGTGAAACAGAAGATTTATCTTCAGATTTAGAAATGTCATCTTTCTTATCCTTAGGAATTTTTTGTGTTTTATCTGATTCATCATCTTTCTTCTTTTCATCATCCTTTTTGCTATCTTCTTTATTATTATTAGAAGTTGAGGATTTCTTAGAAGCTTTCAAAATAGTCTCTAAATGTGGATGAGCCAAAGGAGTGTATTCGACATTTGAATTTTTCCAAATATTTGAAAGTTTAAGTGGACTTTCTGTATTATGTTGAATATTACTAATTAAAAGTCTTGTATCTTGATTTGAAAGTCTTGATGCTAATCTTTGTGTTAAAAACTGGCCTCTTTTAGAAAGCACGTTTCTGGCATAGACCAATCTCTTAGAATGGCCTAACATAATGGGTATGGTTATTATACTGAAAATAGCAAAAAGAAAAGATGGAAATTAAAAGTGGTATTCAGTGTAAGAAGGTATTTTATGGAGGGCAAAATGGAAGAGAGCACTCACTGATTCCATATTCCTCAACGTGCAAGAAAATGATATCGCGCTGGCCTTTGGGATTAAAAGAAAGAATAAAGGAATAAATAAATAAAATTTAATTTATAAAAGTGTTATAAAAACAAGTGTGAGTTAGAAATAAATAATTAAATCAAGTCATTAATAGAGGCATAAATAGAGGTAGATCTACTAAGCTAAATAATAATAAATTAAGCCTTTGGACCGATCATGTTTTCTGGTCTAACCCATTCATTGAATTGTTCTTCAGTTAAGTAGCCTAATTCTAAAGCGGATTGTTTCAAGGTTAAGCCCTTCTTGTGAGCGTTCTTTGCAATCTTAGAAGACTTATCATAACCAATGTGTGGATTTAATGCAGTGACTAACATAAGAGATTCGTGTAATAATTTGTCAATTTTATCAGTATTTGCGATAATACCTTCAACACAGTGAATTCTAAAAGAGTTTGAAGCATCAGCTAATAATCTAACAGAAGATAATAAATTAGAGATTAAAACCGGTTTGAAGACATTTAATTCAAATTGACCAGATGCACCTGCAAAGGTAATACAAGAGTGGTTACCGAAAACTTGAGTACAAACCATAGTTAAAGCTTCATTTTGAGTTGGGTTAACCTTACCTGGCATAATTGAAGAACCAGGTTCGTTTTCTGGTAAAGCTAATTCACCATAACCACATCTTGGACCAGAACCTAAGTATCTAATATCTTGACCAATTTTAAATAAAGAAGCAGCAACAGTGTTAAGAGCACCAGACATTTCAACGATAGCATCATGAGCAGCTAAAGCTTCAAATTTGTTTGGAGCTGTATAAAATTGTAAACCAGTTAATTTAGTCACTTCTTCAGCAACCTTTTCTGGGAAACCAATCTTAGTATTTAAACCAGTACCGACAGCAGTACCACCTTGAGCTAAATATCTTAAATGTTCTAAAGAAATTTCAATTCTTTTAATACCATTTGTACATTGTTGAACGTAACCAGAGAATTCTTGACCTAAAGTTAAAGGAGTTGCATCTTGTAAATGAGTTCTACCAATCTTAATAATATCCTTAAATTCATCAGATTTTTTTTGTAAAGCATCTCTTAAAGCAGTTAATTCTGGTAATAAATGAGATGAAATTTCAGTAACTGCAGCAATATGCATAACAGTTGGGAAAGTATCATTAGAAGATTGAGACATGTTAACATGATCATTTGGATGAACTGGAGTTTTAGAACCTAATTCACCACCTAAAATTTCAATAGCTCTGTTAGAGATAACTTCATTAGCATTCATATTAGATTGAGTACCTGAACCAGTTTGGAAGACAACTAATGGGAAATGATCCATTAATTTACCTTCGTAAACTTCAGTTGCAGCTTGTTGAATAGCAGTAGATAATTTTGGGTCTAAAGTACCTAATTCAGTATTAACTTTAGCGGTAGCTTTCTTTAAAATACCAAAAGATTTAATGACTGGTTCTGGCATTCTTTCTCTTGCACCACCAATCTTGAAATTTTGGTAAGATCTTTGAGTTTGAGCACCCCAGTATTTATCATTTGGAACTTCGATATCACCGAAGGCATCTTTTTCGATTCTCTTTGCAACTTGGGAAGTAGAGAAAGCTCTAGTGGACATTTTTAATTTTAATGATCTTGCAGCAAGCATTTCAAAAAGGAAAAGGAAAGGGAAGGAAAGAAAATAAACAAAGCTGCAAAAAAGGAAGAGCAAAAAAACAGGTTATATGTTAGTATTCTATAATTGCAGGATGCTGAGGATGATTCACGTGGAGATGGAGAGGAGCGGTAGTGATGAACGACCCGGCGTATCAGCTGTCACTGGCGGATATCAACACGGTGGAAGAAAAGTCAAGTGAGGACAGGAGAGAGGCCGGAGAAAAACGGAGAAAAACGGGGAAAACAAGGGAAAGCAGGGAAAAGGACCAAAGGACCGCGTAGAATCCCGGGTCGAGCCTTGAAACTCCCGGGGCAACATCTACGACAGCTTTTTTGTAGCAAGAAAGTCGCCTTCGAGCATTGCCATTGACATTAGAACAATTCCAGTATCAGTATCAGTATCAGTA
Organism: Pichia sp. NRRL Y-12824; assembly: GCA_030560915.1. Classification (NCBI taxonomy): domain Eukaryota; kingdom Fungi; phylum Ascomycota; class Pichiomycetes; order Pichiales; family Pichiaceae; genus Pichia; species Pichia sp. NRRL Y-12824. The sequence goes on along the minus strand of JAKTWG010000027.1, from coordinate 10,115 downwards.
CCATATTACCATTACCATTACTATTGTCATGTATCTGCAGACCTCATGCTTCCCCTTCTTCTTCCCTTCTTCTTCCTCCTCTTCCTGACTCCCTTCCACGCTCTTGGCGGATGCAATAAGGGCAAGCGTCCGCAGACAATGGCCAGATTCCGATCCTCCCGATCGTGCTCTTGTTGTGCTCGTGCTCGTGCTCGTGTTCGTGTCTGGGTTCTAGTCTACACTTGGCCTCTAGACCCTCCGTCCCGACTGTTCCTTCCCGCCCTCTGTAGGGGTGTCGACATACCGTTTGTTGCTTGCAGACGGATCGTCCCAGCCCTCCCCTCCACCCCGCCAGGAAGAAACCCCAACACTCTCCACCAGGCCCAGAGCCCGTCTTATCCCTCACCCTCCTCTCCCCTCCCCGCCAGGTCAGCCCGCGCTGCCCGCGCTCTGTCCGACTCGGACTTCCCGTCGGACTTGGCTCTCTTGCTCGCTAAGTCGACTCGTACAGTAGATCAACTCGAAAATACCACTGCAATAGGCTATAGTGTGTTTAGTTGAATGATGGTACTCAAACAATATCGAAGGTGTTTGAAACCCTGGTAGAGCCAGCGATATTCGAGTGTAGTAGCTGTGAGAAACCGAATGGTGATCCAGAAATTGCGCTGGTTTATAAACGAACATGTTCTTCGCCATTTTGAGTGATTCGGGTTGCTGGACTCTGACATATCTTGGAATACTTGGTGTGCGCCGAATAAAAACAAGTATCAGTACAATAAATCACTACTCATCCTCAACTCTCTGAAAAAATACAATAAAGATTTCAGTACCCAATATCATCAGGCCTAATCATAATCAAGAAGGCAATGTAAGGTTTATTACAGCGGTTGCAATTTTATGTACGGTTGGGACTGCGTTTTTACTAATGTTTGCATACCTTTTTAGTCATTAATCGCCATTGCATTGGAGTTTGAATGAAAACCTGTCATGCGATCCTGTTTCTGTGGCGTTGTCGTTCTAAACTTGATAAAACAATTGAACAAACACATTGGAGCATGGCTGTCATATATAGCGGTATATCGATGTTGACAGATATCCTGACGACGGTTAGGGTTTTGTGGTTTGTCGGCTGCACATCTACTTTATTAGGTGCGTTTGGTGGTTGTACCAGGTGTAGTTGGCCTGCAGATGAGTTTATGGACCAGAAGTTTTATGGCTCTGTTGTTGATTTCTGGTGCTACTATTACGATAACTAGCTATCGGGCTCAGTTGGGATGAGTGTATGACCTTAATTTAATAACAATATCTCCACAGAACACACCTGGTATTGGTAATACTAGCTAACTACATGGTTACACAATAGTTGGCAATTTATATAAACATTACTAGCCATATTGAAAAATGAAAATATTTGACACATTTCGTAAAAATCTTTAAACGCAAAAACTGCAACAAAAACATGTTACCAGCTATTAAATTACCTGTCTCTTACAATTTCTTTTGACAAATACTTATAGTCACCTGTGAGTGAAATGTACTTACCAATAAAATCAGTTTCTTACCAATTATCAATATTTACCAATGTCAAATGGTTCCCACCGGCAATAAAGGATAATTACTATTAATAACCATTGGTAGTTAGCTCACCGAAAAACACAGGATACCAGCACATGTGAAATATTAATTACTCTTTTGAGACATAGATTACCAATCAATTGATTAAACATACTATAGCCTATTATACTTATCACGCCAAAATGCAACGTACATGGACATGGTATTCTTAAAGAAATCTACTGTATACACATTTTAGTTACACACTACACACCGAAATGTTCCATTAATTGTCCAATGCTCAAACTTTTCACCTGTTCTTGAATCTCCCCCTCTTGGGGTAAAGCCTGCAAGAAGCTTTTCAGCTTGACCATCAAATCGTTCTCCTCTTTCACCACCTCTTTCTCTTTCATTTTGTTTTCTTCCTTCAAGCCTTCACTAACGTTGCCCATACTGCTAGCACTGCCTGTAATTTCAACATCACTTTCACTCTCTTCCCTTTCTTTTTCTATCTTCTTATCCTTGTATTCGTCAAGTTCACTGATCGCATCGAAGTCATCGTACTCTCCTCGTAACCCTTCCTTTAAAAATCCAACAACATTGAAATCTCCAAACAGTTTTATGTATCTTTTAATTAATCCATTGATACTCTTTGCATCCCCAACTCTTTCTTCAACTTCATAATATTTCTTAAACAGTATCTTTAATGCTCTTTCATCTTTAACCTCCTTAAAATTTTCAATTGAAATTTCGATAACTTTCTTGAAATTAGCCATATCTTTGATCTCTTGTAAAAATTCTAAATATTTAGTAACAAATAAAATATCTCTTTTAAAATATTGCATACCTAATGCAAATGATCTACTCGCAATCTTGTTTTCATTATTGTAATATTCAATCATTCCATATGCTACATAAATATTCCATTCAATTTCTTTATATTGTCTAGCGAACTTAAAAATCGTACGAACTTCTTTAATATTAGAAACCCTATTAACAATCTTCATTAATTTACAATACAAATATGTTATTAGTTTAGCTTTATTCTGAATATTCTCACCATCATTAATCTTATTTACTACTTTGAACCAGACTTCCTTTATTTTTTCAACATCATTATCATTTTCATAATATTGTGATAATTCATTACTTAAAATCAAACTTGTAGGATTTATGGTCAATCCATCTTTCAAAACTTCAATTCCTTGCTTGATGGCATTTCTTTCAATAGTTAGATAATTCCAATAATTAAACCAAACTTCAGGTATCAAACAACAAAATTGAATCGACAAATTATAAACATAATTAACCCTTTTCAAAACTTTTTCATCACTGTACTTTAATTTATTCTCTTTCTCCCAATTAATCCATTTTTTCCATTTATTAATTTGTCTATTAACATATTTTCTATCTTTGATTTTATAAATACTTTTAGTTAATTTGATTAATTCATCATTAACTGTTTTCAATTTTAAATAATCTGGCGTACAATCGTTAATAATTTTTCTAGATTTATTCAAACTTAAATCAGCTTCAAATTTTTGGAAAATCTTCCAATTTTCTTCCAAATTTAAACTTGGATAACTTATCATAGTTTTCAATGCTTTCCTAATCAAATCTTCTCTTGTTGAAACTTCATTTGGATTGACTGCTTGCCATAAATACAAGTACTTTAGATAGTCCCCCCAAATCTCATGACTTTGGAAAAAATCAATGCCAACTGTATCAATTGCAAATGTATATGCTTTTAAGACAATACTTCTTGCCTTTTCTCCATTATCTGGCGTAATTGGATTAATCAATTCAACGTATCTTAAATATAATCTCCAAAGTTTAACATTATATACTTTCGTTAATACTTTAAAAAATGAAGATTCAATCCATTTCTTATCTAATTCTTCACCTTCTTTAACTTTCATTTTCCATTCAATATAATCCGCCCATCTATCACCATCATTTACATATTGTGACAAATAATTTTCAAACGCTAGTGTAATTTCATCATCTGATCCACTAGAAAGTTTACTTGCAAGAACATTAAACCATTCAGCATATTCATAATCGAATAATTCTGCTTCAACTGCAATTGGTTCAACAGCTTCACTAACTTCAACAATTTCGGATTTCTCCCCGGAAACTTGGGCTTTTTTCAAATCTGGCTCTCCTCCAGAAACTTCTTCACCTGCTTTTCTCTTTTCTGGAATAGACATCGTTGTTTATTTCTACTAAACAAATAACCTACTATATTAGTTTCCATCAATTACTATAGCTCTCATTAAACAGAATTTGTAATAATTTTCGTCACACCCAATTTGGGCGCACCATAAATGATACATTATGCCAGTATAAACCAACATGAATTTCATTTCTTTACAAAGTCACTCTTTTCTCCCATATAAACTTTTTTAATTTCTCATATTGTTTATCCAACCATGACTTTTAAAATCTATGCTTGGGGAGATGGTACGAAGATTGCAGAGTTTGATATATCTTCCAACCTCTTAGCACACTTGATTTCCACTAATTTGTTATCCTCAGAATTTGAAATTATTCCAAATTCAAATATATTTGAATCTCATTCCGGTCGTCTTCCATTTTTACAAATTTCTGAAACCTCAGATAAGCAAATTTCAGGATTTACAGAAATATGGAAATTTATACAACTACAATCAGATATTCCAAATAGTGAAAAAAACCCAAAGTTAAAATTACTTTATGAAGCATATTTGAACGATCTAATTAAAAACTTAGAAACAATTACAAGTTATAATTTTTTTGTCGTCAAGAAAAACTACGAAGGTTTTACACGTGGTACGTTCCAAAATTATCTTCCCTGGCCAACACAATACAAACCACCTGTTGATTTACGACACTTTGCTTTGGAATTATGTTTAAATGAAAATATAATTGATGATGAATCAATTACCGGAGAATTACCATATTTGAATTCCGATTTAGAAGATGAATTACAAATGTTAAGAAAAGAAGAGAAAAATTTACGTGATACACCTGTCATTAACGATTTACAAAAAACCCAAATGGATAAACAGTTAGAAATTATAAGTAAAAAGAAATCAATTATTTCAAACATGCAATGTTTGAAATTGCTTAAACAAATACTTGAAAAATACAATAAAATAAAACTCACGCTAAATGATGAGATTTTTAAATCTATTTTATACGTTTACTTAAAATGTAACACGTTTGAAAAACTTCCAGAAAACTTCATTCATGTTTGGTTACAAAAAGAAAATCCACTACTTTTCTCCGAAATTTCTACATTAGCTTTAGATTTTACATCATCAAAATCATCGAAAATTGCATTATCTACTGCATTATGCAATTCTGTATCTTCCTTCATATAGTTTGTTTAATTTTTTTTGATTTTTCTATTCTGTATAGCTTTTAACTCCACGATGGATATAGTAATAAAGTATAGAACCGTCAGTATCAACTATAGCCACCAATATTTTTTCAATCTTCACATTATCTACATCTTCAATATTTTGAAACAATAAATCTAGTGTTTCCAAAGTAACTTTGGCTCGTTTTTGTATAGCAATCACATACTCAATTTTCCCACTTTTAGGATTGGTTCCTTTTAACACATATGTTTCTCGATTTGGGTTGATTATGTTTGTAGATTGAACGCCAGTATTCTCATTATGTTGGAAATCTTCAACTAGAAGCGTGGTTATATTTGACCACATCACAGAATATAGTAAGTGCAGTTTCACTTTATTTGCTAATCCTAAAGAATTCAACATTTCTATCATATATTTAGATATTCTTCTTTAAGGTTAGGTTTGCATAAATAAAAAGGAAGGCTTTTCTAATTATTGACTCAAGCTTAATTGTTAAAAAATCAAGCTCGCTGATTTTACTTTTTCATGTATTATTTGCTAAAATACTCACAGAACTGTTTTTGTTATTAAAAATATTTTTAAAAAAGGGAAAAGTAGTTAAGTACACTATATAAACAATTTTATATAAGAAATCTATGTGCGTAATTTGATTATTGTAACTCAAAAAATAAATAATTGAATCAAATGATGTAATAACTTTCACTTGTTGCGTTGATGTAAATATCAAATGGTAATTCATCTTGAGATTCGGAATTAACAACTGCATTAACGCTAACTTGTGCACCTTCGGATGATGGTTCAATTTGTTTCAATTCTGAGAAAGTTAATTCCATTGGGAATAATGCTTCTTCATCATCAATATTCTTACATAAGACTTCAAATGATCCAGAATTGGATGTTAATAAATCTGTTAATTGAATATTCACACCATCATCAGCAAATTGTAATGTTGCATTATCATTATCACTTGATTCAAGTATTGCATTTATGATCGGTATATTAATAGTAACTTCATTGATATTCTTTGTTGTATCGACTTCATATTCAAAAGTCAAACCGATCGTACCATCATTATTATTACTAACCCAAGTAGTTAATACTATTGGTAATAGACCTGAAGATTCATCAGCATCAGAATTTTTCAACGTAGACCTCCATCTTAAAACACCTAAGTTTTGATCATTCGATGGAAATGGTTTAGTAGGATCTTTAAGACCAATAATCGAAGATGAATTAAATAATTTTTTATCAACATTTGGATGAGTTTTATATTGAGTTGAAACTTCAGTATTGTTTTGAAGTGTTAGTTTTACTTGTGCATGTGCTAATGCAGGATCATTAATTCTTATTTGTAAATCACCTTTAACTTCTGCCGATGATATAGTACCTTCTCTTGAAATTTGTGCAGAATATTTTTCATTTAATGTCAGTAAAACACCATTATTTTCAATTTGTGGTTTACTAGATTGTACAGGTTGTTTTTGGTATTGTTGCTGTTGTGCGTATAATTGTTGTTGTTGTTGTTGATATTGTGAAGTTGACTCGACTCTTCTTTGAGGAGCCGGAGTGTCAACTAATAAAGGTTGAGCATCACCAAAACCAATTGGTTTTTTACCCAATTGCATACCACCAGTTCTCTTATTGTGAGAATATAGAGGTTGTGGTTCTGATTCTGGTTCCGAATATTGGGTTTGTTGAGTAGATTGAGAATAAAAATTTTGTTGTTGAGAAAATTGATCCAGTTGATTGATAACTTGAGGATTAGCCTTTTTCATCATTTCTTTGAATTGTAATTCAACTGCTTTCTTTTTACTTGCTTCTGCCGCTTCTAATTCTTTGTTTCTTTCGATTATTTCTTGAATTCTTTCTTCATGAGAATCCATTTCTAAGAAATTGATTATTTGACTTGAAGTTAAGTTCTCTTTATAGCCTAAACAGACAATTTCGTCAAATGCACTTAAAAGTTCAAAACAATTCTCATAAATTTCCTTTTCATCAACACTTCTAAGAATTGAAGTAATTGATTGAGTGAATAAATGTAAAGTGTCTATATCTTGTAAAATGTTTGAATGTTTATTTGTAATTAGAACAACGTAGAACTCTTCCAGGGGTTGGTACATGTATCTAACAAACTCATCTTCAACGGCGGTTTGTTGAGATTGGTTGGACTCGGATAATAAAGTAGGGAAATTTGCCAACAGAGCGGTAACTCTGTCTTTTGTCAACTCTCTGAATTGTCTAGAAATGATTGGTTTACCACCATGTGTGCAAACCGACGCAGCCAAAACAACCATTGTGTGATGTGTGTGTGATCCCTGAAGTCGATACTATTTGCAGACGGCAATGTGGCGGCCAGACTAACGCCGATGTGCCTCTCCAGCGTGTGCATCCACCACACCATCATCATCACCACCACCACCACCACCACCACATCCTCCTGCTGCACACAACAACAGCAGCAATCCTCGCGCTCGCCCTCGACGTGTTCTTTCGTCTCTCGCGTCGGCGACGCAGTGGAGGCTCTGTTTCCCCTTCTCTTTCTGTTTCTCTTTCTCTTTCTCTTTCTCTTTCTCTTTCTCTGTCTGTTTTGGCAGGATACTCCTGAACAGAAAGAACAACCATGGTTTGACTGATATATTATATGGAATCAAATCTGACGACTTTTTCATTTGTTCCTTCAAGGTTACTCCTGTCTTCGTTTCCGCATTGGCAACAATTCTGGGCTAACAACTCATCACCAAACAAAAAATGTCTTGAAACAGCAATTATTATGTAAATCCTTCATCTTCTAAACTCTCTTTTCCTAATAAGAACTTGCTTCTTCAGTTTTACCCAAGCTCAATGTTTTATTCTCCAATTTCTCTAAAAATATAATATACTTGGCGAATAAACTTTGATATGTATTCCAACGTCTAGCGAGAAAAAAAAAAGAACATGTTTTTCTTCTTTCAGGCTATTTAAAAATTCATCGTTTACTGTTTAAAAAGTGTGTCTCCTTTGTTTCTTTATCATAAAGTTGACACTGTTGGATAATGAAAACTGATTACTATGTGTTATTAGAAGTAGAGGAAACTGCCACTGCTATTGAACTGAAAAAAGCTTACAGAAAAAAAGCACTGCAACTTCACCCTGATAAAAATCCTAATGATATTGAAAATACAACCAGACTTTTTAATGAAGTAAGGGTGGCATATGAAACATTAAGTGACCCACATGAAAGATCATGGTATGATTCTCACAAATTTCAAGTTTTAATGGAAGATGGTGATAAAGATAATGATACTAGTAATAATTATAATGATGATAATTTTAATACATATTATGCGGGTACTTCAGTTGAAGATATTGAAAAGTATTTTAATACCAATCTTTACCAAACTTTCAATGATTCAATAAGTGGATTTTATAGTATAGTTAGTGTTTTGTTGGATAAAGTTGCATCTGAAGAAGTTTCAGCAGGAAAACAACAAAAGTTACCAGGCTTTTTAAATTTTAAAGATGATACGTCTTTTGCCACCGTTTGTGATCCAAAAGAATTAATGTATCCAAGATTAGGGAATTCTAGAACTGATTATGAATCTACAAGAATGTTTTATAAGGTATGGTCCAACTTTCAGTCTGTAAAAACATTTAGTTGGTGTGATGAGTATAGATATTCAACGGCATCTGATAGAAGAACTAGAAGAATCATGGAAAAAGAAAACAAAAAGTTGAGAGATTTGGCTAAAAAGTCCTATAATGATATGGTCAGAAAATATATTGCCTATATTAAAAAACTAGATCCAAGAATGGATCCAAAATTTAAGAAAAAATACGAAAAACAAAAACTTGCTGAAAAGAGAGAAGAAATGAGGATACAGGCACAAATAGAGAAGGAAGAAAGACAAAGACAAAGAAAATTTTTTGAAGAACAAGATTGGCAGACTGTTGATCCTGATGATTTAGCTGAAATTGAAGCACAATTAGATAAAATTTATGACGAAGAAAAGAAAATTAATGGCGAAGTTACAGATGAAGAGGATTTAAATGATAATATATTCGAATGTATTATTTGTAATAAAGTTTTCAAAAGTGAAAAACAATTTGCAGATCATGAAAGATCTAAAAAACATTTAAAATTGTTTAAGGAACTGAAATGGGAAATGAAAAAAGAAGGTATTGAATTGGGTATTGATAAAGATGGTTATGTCAAAGAAAACTTAAATGATGAAGACTTGGAAGATGATGATGATTATGATTTCGATGAATTTAATGATGCATTAGAAACGCTTAGCGATTTGGACGATCTCACTAATGAAGAATTAGAAAAAATTATCGCTCAACAACTTCAAAAAGATCAAGAAAATGGATATCTAGACCAAGATATAGAGAATAGTAATGAAGAGGAAATTTTATCCGAAAATGGCGATGTTGAAACAGATATTGATATAGACGACGACGTTAATGATGATATTTATGGTGATAGTGAAGATATTCGTTTATCAGAAGTAAATGGAAAGAGTTTAGACAATAAAGGAAATAAAACTGACGAAAAATTAGAGGAGCTTAATAACCTACTGAATGGTGTAGATATAAACTCCGATAATGACAATAATGATGATTGGGGAACATTTAAGCCTAAATCTAAATCGAAAAAGAATAAAAGCAAGAATAATGATGTATCAAAAACTCAGCTAAACGATACCAATAAAAATAATAAGTTTATGAACACTGAACACTGTTCTGTTTGTAAAGAATCATTTAGTAGCAGGAATAAGTTATTCCAACATGTCAACCTTACTGGACATGCTGCTCCTCCTTCAAAAGTAAAAAAGAATAAAAAGAAAGGGGGTAAAAAATAAATTTTATATTCTCAAATTAAAAATAAAAGTTTATAAACAGAATTGATAGACACCGCAGACACAAACAAGAGCAAGAACTCCACCAGAAAAAAACAAAGGACAAAAGAAAAAAAAATATTATGATTGAGGCCAACAGGAATCGAACCTGCAACCTTTCGATTTGGAGTCGAAAGCTCTACCATTGAGCCATAGCCCCATCACTTGTTTTGTGTAAATGATTAGTAACAGATTATTGATAATGTAAACGTGTCTGAAAATACTCTTTATTACGTCTGGTCTGTGAAGCTGTACAAGACCCTATAAATAATTAGATACTACTATATAATAATCATGAAGGTTATTTGCCTTCCAGGGGATGCTCACCTACTCCCCGCAC